>JARFJB010002298.1:1185000-1367500 GCA_036346205.1 Vesta saturnalis | reverse complement strand
TCATAAAATAAAATCGTTAGTTTTAGTGTTTAGAAAATTTTGAACTGTATTCTTTTGCACCTGTTATTTGTTCAGTCTATCTACAATAAATTCTAATTTTTCATTAATGATTAAACTGCTATGTAATTATCAATAAAATAAAAAAAAATGAATAACATTATGAAATTAGTAGTAAACAATAAATTATATTATTAAAGTTTTGTTATGAACATTGTTTTAAAATGTAATTAAAATTTAATTTTAATAAATTATATGTTAATAAATATACTTTTTATCATAATTATATGTTAATAAATATATTTTTTATTTAATGTTAAAATATTTTTGCATGTAGACAAATAAATAACAGCGCAAAGGATACCAGTTAAAAATTGGAATTTTAAAATCTACAAATGATGATTCATCATTTACAAACTCGTTTCAAAGTTGTAATGTAAATTGATGACATATAAAATAGAATGTTCACAAATGCTTAAAATGCTTTCGCAAAATAACTCGTTCATTATCCTACAATTATTATTACGCTGCATCGAAAATTAAAAAGTCATGTTTTAAGTTGTTTGTTGTTTAAATTGAATTGGTAATTTAAAGAGCATTTAGATACATTAATGGATAAATTGATGCATATGTTTCTTCTGAGCTTACGTAATACAAAAAGGTGTTTTTAAGTGCTTTTGTTGTTTCAAATGGAATTGCTAATTTAATGTAATTTTTTTTTATTTTGAAAAATTTATACATGAAATGATAAATTGTCACTTCTAAAACACAACTGCGTTGAAAAAAAATTTTTTTTTTTGAGAATTAGGTGCAAAATTTAAATTTTCAAGAGCGCATTTTTCTAGGACTTATTCTATTCTTATTCAGAATGTTTGGGTAAAGGACTTTCGAGTTGTGATTTATTAAGCAATTAACAACATTCACTTACGTATAACTTTCATTGGTAAAATAAATTTTTTATCACATTTTTTTTGTTTTGAGAAATTTTTGAAACTGCTATCTTTGGCGCCTAATTTATTGGTATATATACAAAATTCAGAATTTTTGGAAAGGACTTTAGAGTTGTATTTATTAACAATTAACATCGTTTATTAAAGGACAACTTTATTCATAAGTATAATTTTTCAAATTTTTTTTTAGTTTTGAAAATTTTGACTGTTATCTTTTGCTGTTATTTGTTTAGTTAACAAAAAATTGAATTTTTGGGTAAAGGATTATCGAGTTGTGATTTATTACAATTAATTATTTAATCTAGAAATTTTAACATTTGTTTCATGCAATCCATAACTTGCTGTTCACTTTGTAAAGTAAAATTTTTCACATTTCTTTTTTGAAAATTTTAACTTCTATCTTTTGCGCTGTTATTTGTTTAGTCTATATGCAAAAATTAATTTTAACTTAACGATTAAACTGATATGATAAAAGAGTATATTTATTTATCTTAAAACATACACATAAAATTGTTACTTACATTCTATGATATACACTTTTCTTTAATATAAGTTTTACAATGTCATTTCTTCCTACATAATTTGTATAATTTAATAAATCATGATAAGAAACTCGTTTAATATGAAATTTCAATTAAACCATTTAAACCATTAAACCATTTAAATTGTCTTTTCACTTGTAATTTTCACTTTTTTTTCTAAATGAAACTGTTGAACCTTTTCCTTATGCAACATAACATGCACTACTGTAATTACTTATTTACTAAAGCGTCTTTCATACAAATTACAATGCACCTTTATTTCATACTTTTCATGGCAATTCACTGAAGTTGCATCATTTTCTTTTTAGCTCATACAGCTCTAAATCTACCCTCAATTTTTATTTCCTTGATTAACACCTCGAGCCTTTTCCTTCTCTCATCAATACTTAATAATTCTTTTTCTTTATCATTCTTATTACTTTCACCATTTCTAGCAATAAAAAGTTTACTGAATCATGCAATCCCAAGAATTTTATTATAAACATGCATCCTTTCAAAATAAGGGTTTAATTATCCCTGTATATTTTTGACACGTGTACCTTTCAATTGTTCATCCGGGTTGTTATCACAACGAGCTGCATTAGTTGCAATTAAGATTATGATAGTTCGCTGTCTTCGCTAGTTATTAGACTTATCTGGTTCATTCATTATTATTAGATCATAGAGACCGCTCGTGCCATTATACCGAACCCCTTAATAACCAAATCCTTTCCGTCTGTATTTATGGTGTCCCAATTGACCACTTATCGCTTGAAATGCCGTAAAGGACTCCATAAGTGGTATCAATTGCATTAGATGCATCACTCAGCATGCGTCTATGTATATCCGTGGTAATGGATCATATTGTAAAAATTCTCTGATGCAGCAGTGTTGAACAATAGAATCGGTCGTAGCGCTACATGTTCTTCTTCTTCTTCTTATTCCACTTGAGGTGTAATTTTCTAATCACTAGTCTCGAGGAACGATGGTGTCTTTTGAAAATAAAGTTGTGTGAAAAAATTGTACTTGCCAATGGCACAATTATATGAACGTAAACGTTGTCAATTGCTTACATTAATAAATCATAACTCGGTAGTCCTTTACCCAAGCAACTCTCTTCATTATGATGTACCTACTCTTCATTTAATCAAAAATAAAGACATTTTATTTTTGTAATAAAAAATACATAGTTTATTTCCAAACAATTATACATAGACATATGTTATTATATTTTTTACAGAAATGTTAAATTAGTTGCTTTCCTACAGTTCCTGAGCTGGTAATCTACATGTCATTCTCAGACAGATATTGTTTAAACTTTTCAATGCGATCTTGTTTTTGAAGTATTCATAAAATTGTAAGGGACTTAAAGTTCTGGGTTTCAATGATAATATGTTTACCATACTTTGTGTCGATGGTATTCATATAATCACTTTATATTTTGCACACACCTCCAAGTCTTTTACGTTCGTGAAGGTTTACAGAAAGTGCTACTGTTCAATGCAGATAGATCCATTTATTTTGACAAATTCTGTCCTGTTTAATAGCATAAACTTTGATGCAGTCAGCTCAAAAACAGATACCTATTTTTCTAGCAACAGGCAGAAACAGCTCAAAACAGCTTTCCCGGTTTCCGAAAACAGCTCAAAACAGACCTAAAACTGGTACCCGTTTCTCAAAACAGGTAGCTGTTTCTCAGAAGCGGTATCTGTTTCCGCAGACTGAAAGCAGTTTAGGTTCTCATTATCCAAAAATAATTTTACACAAATGCTTATTCTTAGATAACATTTTTATTTGATTGTACACTCATCATACATAAATACATATGTATTTTAGTTTAGTCAATATACAAAAATTTAGAATTTTTGGGTAAGGAGGCTTTCGAACCACGAATACTTGTTTCCCTAAAGGCCTGAATGGATCCTGCTCATCATCCTGCTGTGTGAGGTGTTCTATAAGAGCCAAATTTTTTCCTCCATATTGCAGGTTTCGCAACTTTGGTGTTGTTCTATAACCGTGGTTGTGGCGTTTATTGGATAAATACATGACGTAAAGTTTCAGATTTACATGCTTTTATTAGTCCCTTAACCTTATTTAAGTTAACGAACTATTCACATATGTTTGATCATTACCCTTATCATTTTCGTTTGTTTTAAACGTTAACATAACCTATACGATATAGGTTACCAAACTGTTGTCACATATGTTCATTCATTACCCTATCATTTCAGCTTGTTTTGTTAACGTTAACAAACCCTATACGTATAAAAGTTAACAAAATGCTGACACATATGTTCGTTCATTATCCTTACCATTTCCGCTTGTTTTGTCAACGTTAACAAAACCTATACGTATATATAATTTGACATTACACTTTATTCAGTTATTTATGTACATGCATAATAGTCTATATATATATAGTATATATATATATATATATATATATATATATATATATATATATATATATATCTTACAATGGCATCATCGTCTAAGAAACCAAATCGAGTCTCAAGAAAACTAAGAACAACGAAAAACCTCAAATTCTAAAATTTGTTACTCAATCTGCTGTATCGCTACCTCAGCATGCTGATATCCCTTATCAGCATCCATAGCGATATAGAGGACGATTTTACCCGCTACTTTGAAAAGTAATTATTTTTAATGTATGTTTAGTTATTATTAATGTAGTTCATTTTCCACTTACAGTATCACTCCACTACCGTGGTTGCAACAACACCGTGGATGCAAAAATTCAACCCTATTGGACATATGTCCCAAGGACAGCATCTCAGAGACAGACCAATCGAGCCTGTCAGGTTAAATCGATTAAGGAGACGAATTAGAATGGATTCGAGAACACACATCTCAAATCAAGAGCTGATGATTGAAATTGAAATCGTTGGCCCGGCTAACGATGGAGTTAGCTGAGGCCACCGAAGAGGTTACGCTGAAAGACCGAAATGCCGAATTAGTGTTTAGGCATTAGATAATATGGACCCTTAGTTTATATATTAAGTAATTAGTTATAGGTTAGTCTTTTAGTAAAGTGTAGATGTTAAAATAAATAAATGTTTTTTAATTCTTTTTTTTTTTCCTTAAGGTCAAATATTCACATCTTACAATCTATTTTGAAAACTGTACAAATAGTTTACAAATTAGTTAAACTATTGTTTTATTATATGGTATTTCATATTGATGCTCAATTTATTTAAACATTAAAAATGTGTTTAATATTCTAATAGTAAAGAAGATTTTTTTCCAAATTTCTTTAGCTTTGAAACTGCTATCTTTCGCTCTAATTTATTGGGTCTATATACGAAAATTCAGAATGTTTGGGTAAAGGACTATCGAGTTGTGATTTATTAAGCAATTAACAACGTTCACTTACATGTAACTTTCATTGGTAAAATAAATTTTTTGTATCACATTTTTTTTTTGTTTTGAGAAATTTTTGAAACTGCTATCTTTGGCGCTCTAATTTATTGGGTATATATACAAAAATTCAGAATTTTTGGGTAAAGGACTTTCGAGTTGTGATTTATTAAGCGATTAAAACCATATATTTACATATAACTATCATTACTATCACTACTGTAATTACTTATTTAGTTTTTAAAACGTCTCACATTCAAATTATAATGCACCTTTATTTAATACTTTTCATGGCACATTCACTCGAAGTTGCATCATTTTCTTTTTTAGCTCATACAGCTCTAAATCTATCCTCAATTTTTTTATTTCCTTGATTAACACCTCGAGTCTTTTCTTCCTCTCGTCAATACTTAATAATTCTTTCTTTCTTTCTCTTCTTATCATTCTTATTACTTTCACCATTTCTAGCAATACAAGTTTACTGAATCATGCAATCCCGGAGAAGCCTTTTTATTATAAACATGCATCCTTTCAAAACTGCTAACTTACTCAAAAAAACTTTTAGATTTATAAGAATGATTACCTTGCAACTTCTATTTTTAGATTGACCTTGATCAGCTACAAAAATTTATATTTCCCACCAAAAGGTTTGACTCTGAAAATTATATTCTTAGATTTTCTATTTTTTTAGCTTTTCACCTTGACCTTCTATTTCTAAGAAATGTAATATGACACCACCGTAAGTCAATAACCTTTGACCTTTAAAACTATTTTTGATTTATGATTACCTTGCAACTTCTATTTTTAGCTTTGACCTTGACCAGCTCCAAAATTTTAAATCTCCCGCTTAAAGTTTGACCTTGAAAGAGCTCCAAAAGCTTCCGATTTCACCACCAGAGGGCGAGTGACCTTGAACTGGTCCAGAATCGGCCTAGTATAACTACTTCCTTTGTACATTTCATATAAGTGAGAATATGAATACGTTAAAAATTGCCGTTTTTTGACTGACCTATGCCATCACATAATGTGTGTAAGTACCCGTTCTTTTCTTACCTTACGTACTATTTACTAATGCAATATGAACCAGTATGAGAAAGTCATGTGCTGGGCACATCAAATTCCCATCATTAAGCTTGTTACACATAAAAAATAAAGGTAAATAGGTTTTAAAATTTGTTTAACAAAAGAGTTGCTGATGTAGCAAGAAAAACCATTTTGAGCAAAAACCCCAGTAAACACATGATACAATTTTTCTCTCCGTCGTTTAATCCATAATAAAGTATCATGTTTTAATTAAATATAGTGTAATCTGTGTAATGCTTTGGTGCGTTCCGTAATGAGATTTTAGCAAATTATCTTTAATACCTATTGAGGTCTCAAACAGTTTGTACTTTCAGACGGTAACCGAAATTTTGTGTTTCACGCAAAAACGAGTGTTACAAGATCCTTTTTAAATTTAGATAATTAGAGAATTAATTATTTATATTTTATTGCAGTGCACCCAGTGCATGTTTATATAATATGTGGTCAAACTTGAATTGTTTTCATTTTCAATGTAACGAAGTGCAGCGCTGCCAGTTGTAGCGGATGCCAAATAATCCTACACATGAAAAAAAAGTATACATAAAAGTACACACCGAGCGATTGTGCTGCCATCAATTCGCAATTCCGTATGCTAAACTAATATTTCACTGAATCATCAAACCACAAAGTGGTGTAGTTGTCATGGTACAAAAAAAGATACAACTAAAAGACAAACAGTGTATAGAAAAGTGTTCTTAGAGGTTAACCTATTTAGTAGAATTTAAGCCTAAACACAGTTATATACTAACAATTTATTATATACAATGTATAAAAGCTAGCCATACTAATCTTTAATGTATAATACACCTTCACAGGGAAGATTCAGCATCCAGATAAATTTCAATGCAATGCTGTGGAGAGTCTCTACCTGAACGCAAGTACTCTACATGTCATTGTGTAGGTAGCAACAATTTTTCCACGTTTGATTTTCGCTGTACATTCAATCTTGTACATGTTCGATTGTAATACTACAAGATGTTTTATAGCACATACTATGCATATGAAATGAGGACACCAAGTATAAAGGGCTAGTTTGATGAATTCCATTGTAAAACATAGCAGTTGAAGGAACTTATTCATTCCTGTCTGTTGGTTCTCCACTTTGCATTCTCCATTGACCTTTCAGCTAGTGAACCCAGTTTGGTACTTTATCTCTCACATTGGCCACACAACGATCATGTATATCATTCTATACACAAGGATGTGGTAGTCACAGTATCGATTTTTTGTATTGACTACCCATGACCTTACGTTGTAGGTAGCGAACCGCGAAAATTTTATTATTGTAATAAACATCTTCAAATCGCAATGGTTACCGCGATAGAAAAGATAATTAATGTGTTCAAATATCTTGATAAGTCGTAATTTGATAATGTTTTCTGGATATTTTGCGTAATTGATATTTGAGTAAGGGTTGAAAAGAAAAATAAAAACACATGTTAGGATAGAAACAGATGTTCAGCTCGAACTGCTTTTATTGAAGGAGTGTAACGAATTGCTGAATATTTTTACACGCACAGTTTTGATGTAAAAATGTCACTAGTTTAATAATTAATTACGCCGGTACACGCCGCGATCAAAGACATCGGTGTTTCTTACTTTTGAAATTTGATATTAGGTAGGTTTTTGCTACGGACGAGTGCATATTTTTTAAATTAAAATTTCGTTCAATAATTAATATGAAACTGTTCCAACGTAATGTTTCTTGTTTTTTTATTACTTTTGAAAGACGGGGGATGATTTTCAGAAGTAAATATATTTAGTTTTGAAATCGGAGGGGAAGGCAGTTACAGTTAGAGTTTTGATCGATTTGATTAATGAAATACCTTCGGTCCATCATTTTAAACAGTCTGTCTTTAAATATTTTTTTTTGCATGTACATTTTCATTTGAACTAACCAACCCGAATTCGTCTATTCTTTCAGGTGTTCGTTTTAATGTGTTTTTCAAATATTAATCTATAAATGACAATCTCCAAGCGAATGTAACGTATTAAAAAACAAGCATTACCTTACAGAAAGTACCTCATTACGTACGCGGGCTCATTAAGTTGAAATCCGTTAAAATAAAAGGGCTAGCATCGGACAGTACAGGGCTCACTCCTTCATATACTTGGGCGAATTAGCATTGTTGTTTGTTGATTATATTTATATTTGTGTAAAGGTGGTGGACAAACGTGGAAAAGATAGGTTTCGGATATAATTGTAAATAGTCAATTGCCGATTCTAAAGTAGGTGATTATAGTGCCTGTACCTTGCAAAGACATAAGAGTTAGATGTTGTAAATGTGAAGGTCATCCACCTTGTAGCGTTCCCCAGGTACCCTATCTTAGAAAAGTGAAATTTGCAATATTGCAAATTCAAGAACAAAACAATCGCTAAGTGATTTATCTTGACTTTACTGACAATAATGCTACTATTACTCAAATTAATTGCTTGCCTTACATTGACTTTCCTGGTAATAATTAAAAAATTAGAGTTTATTTACAAGTCTGATATTTAATTACTCTCAAATCTCAAATCTTATCAAAAGAATTGAGCGTCTAGTGGTAGGTACGGTGTGTTATTTGAATTAGATAGGCTTGATGAGGTTAAGTGTTGCATTCATGTGGAACAGGTAAACAATAAAACTACTCAAATTAAAATTAACGAGCTTTGCGCAATGATGTTCAACCCGTTAATGTACTATTTTGGGGAAAAAACACCAAGAAAACCTAATTTATTCATAAATAAGTAATTACACAAGTACATTACTAAATCTTATAACACAAAAAAAACAATGAAAGGGTTCAATATATAACAAAACACCATTAAATCAGGTTAAAGTGTGTACAAATTATAAAATTAAGAAAAAAATAAATAAAAAGCAGTTGAGTTACACATAAACACAATAAAAGACAATGTAGTCACACGCGATTGTGTCATAAATAAATCAGAATAAAAGTTGTAATACCAAACATGTGACCCTTTAACACCAATCATACCGGTCTTTAATGTAGTCACACCCGCGATTGTGTCATAAATAAATCAGAATAAAAGTTGTAATACCAAACATGTCACCCTTTAACACCAATCATACCGGTCTTTAAGTAAATAAAAAAATAATAATGCAAATTAAGGTACACATAAAATATAACAACAGTAAGATTGCACAGGTAACTGCAAGACAAGGGCAAATGAAAATAGGCAAGGAATTTACACGTACACAATTGTTTAGTGACTACTAAAGCACATAATACATACGTACAATTACAATGAATTACATATAAAGAGAAATTAGTTCGTAGGCCAAACAATTCTACTTAAACAAACTGACAAAAAAAACTCATTAAAACAAAACCTTACAAGAGTAAGTGCAAATAAATAACCACGTGACCGGTACACAAGGTTGAGTGACTGCGTAATAAAAATACAGCGTCCCTTTCTCAGGTTACACATCCATCTATACAAAACAATAAAAACAGTAAAAATATAATTCGAGGTGTTTTAATTATCATCTAGTCCCGTGCGTATGTAGATCAATCGGTAATTGCCTATTTACAATTATAACCGAAACCTATCTTTTGCACGTTTGTCCACCACCTTTACACAAATATAAATATAATCAACAAACAGTAATGCCAATTCGCCCAAGTATATGAAGAAGTGAGCCCTGTACTGTCGACGCTAGCCCTTTTATTTTAACAGATTTCAACTTAATGAGACCGCGTGCGTAAAGAGATTCCTTTTATAAGGTAATGCTTGATTTTTAATACGATACATTGGCTTGTAGAATTATTTGCTGCGAGATTTAATTTACATTAAAATACCTACTTACGTTTTGAATATATATATATATATATATATATATATATATATATATATATATATATATATATATATATATACCTTTAATTGATTTAACTTCAAAATGGTGATTGTCATTTATAGATATTAATATTTGAAAAACACATTAAAACTAACACGCGAAAGCAAAGACAAATTCGCGTTGGTTAGTTCAAAAGAAAATGTACATGCAAAGAAAATATTTATAGACTGTTTACAATGAAGGACCGAAGGTATTTAATTAATCAAATCGATTTGGCTTGATCAACTGTAACTGCCTTCCCCTCCGATTTCAAAACTAAATTTATTTACTCCCGAAAATCACCCCCCGTCTTTCAAAAGTAATAAAAAAACAAGAAACATTACGTTGGAACAGTTTCATATCATTATTGAATGAAATCTTAATTTTAAAAATATGCACTCGTCCTGTAGCAAAAACCTACCTAATATCAAATTTCAAAAGTAAGAAACACCGATGTCTGATCGCGGCGTGTACCAACGTAATTAATTATTAAACTAGTGACATTTTTACATCAAAACTGTGCGTGTAAAAATATTCAGCAATTCGTTACACTCCTTCAATAAAAACAGTTCAAGCGAACATCTTTTTCTATCCTAACATGTGTTTTTATTTTTCTTTTCAACCCTTACTCAAATATCAATTACGCAAAATATCCACATTATGACTTATCAAGATAATTCTGGTTTGTAACTTTGAACCCTTTATCAAGAAATACTCTAAATTGACAACTTATTTTTGTGACATAAATTTGTTCTTAGAATGCTAGATTTAAATGATTGATTTTTGGTGAGCTCGTCTTGTTAGAGATGGATTGTAATATTCGTTTTTACTTTGTTATTGAAGTTGTTGGTCTTCTTTTTTAGTTATGAATGGACGAGATACAGTAGAGCCTATGTTGCTGTGGATAATAGTTTTCGACACCGGAGGTAAATGTTGGACATCGTCCTTCTTATTTAATGCTTCTGGTCATTTTTCGATTTCTATCGCTTCTCTAAGTATCCGTTTTGTTAGTATATCTGCTCAAGCTAACAGCCTAATATTATCTGTGTTGATTACATGTTCTGTTTCTATCTTATGAGTTGCTATCGAGGACGATAGGTTCTCTTGTCTAAATTCTAAAAGGAATAGCAGATATATATATATCATATCATATATATATATATATATATTATATACTATATAGGTGGAATGCGGGCTGTTTGAGACTTTCCAAGCTCCTATCCTGACCACAATTATGGATTCCCACCATGCATACATACATAGTATGGTAGGATTAAGATGGGTGTGGTCATAAGGGTCAGGAACGGAGTTAGGGTTCTGAGGAAAATACTACCTAGCATTACCTATACATAGATATATATATATATATATATATATATATATATATATATATATATATATATATATATTATATATATATATATATATATATATATATATAAATTATATATATAGTTCCGTTTACTTTTAATTTACACGATTATTGTAGAAATCTTTATTTGTTCTACGTTTCGTTCGTAACTTTGAACCTTTATCAAGAAATACACTAAGTTGACCATTTATTTTTGTGACATAAATTGCTTCTTAGAATGCTAGATTTAAATTATTGATTTTTTGTGAGCTCGCCTTGTTAGAGGTCGTGTGCTGTATTCGTTTTTACTTTGTTGTTCGAGCTGCCTTTTTTTGTTATGGATGAGTGAATAATAGTTTTCCACACCGGAGGTAAACGTTGGCCATCGTCTCTCTTATTTAATGCTTCTGGTCGTTTTTCGATTTCTACCGCTTCTCTAAGTATCCGTTAGTGTTAGTGAATCTGCTCGAGCTAACAGCCTAATATTATCTGTGCTGATTACATGTGCTCGTCGTACCTCAAATATTACTCCTAAGTAATAACAGCTCCTAAAAAACTAAAACTTAGGAAAGTCATATTAGTTTTAGCAGCAGACAAAGGTAACACTACTGTTATTGTAAAAACTGAAGAATATCACCAACGAATGCTTAACTTATTGAATGTCTCTGAACACAAGAAAAACAAAAATGATCCTACAGCTTATCTTGAAAAGAAAACAAAGACGACAGTGAACTTTACTAACCTAGACGAAAACACTAAGAAAGAAATTATCCCACGAGAAAAAAGCTGTCGAATTCCTAAAATGTATGGATTGACAAAAATACACAAAGGGAAATCCTGACTTTTACGTCTTTAGTTTTAACGTTAACTCTATATTTACTAACATACCTACAGATGACACTATAGAAATTCTAAGAAAGAAACATTCAATCGATTAAGACAATAAAATTAATCCAACATTGCAAGCAATCAACTTATTTCACCTACAAAATCGAATTTTATAAGCGAATTATGGGTTCACATCTTTCAGCAGTAATTGCCAATACATTCATGACTGACTTTGAAATTACAGCAATAGAATCTTCTCCTTTAAAACCTAAATGTTGGTGGTATAGATATGTAGACAACACTTTCGTTATTTGGTCACATGGTAAAGACACCCTAAACGTCTTTTTAGAACACCTCAACAGCAGACATAGAAACATACAATTCTCAATGGAGGCAGAAAACAACAATAGTCTTCTATTTGTGGATGTATTAATTACAAAGAACAACGATGGAGGTTTCAACCAAGATATTTACAGAAAAGCCACACATACAAACCGTTACCTAAACCTAGCTCACATCATCATCCTTGCCATCTACATGCTGTTATACAATCTCTCGTTACAAGATCTTTTAAACTCACAGGCAACATAAGTAAAGATGTCGAAATTGAAAACATTACAGAAATATTACTACAGAATGGCTATAAAAACAAGGAGTTATCAATAAAATCTTAAGAAAGAAAACTGAGCGAATATGCAAACCAACCAAAAAGACAACAGAAGAAACAAGACATTAGTGATGCTTCCCTACATAAAAGGAATAACTGACACTATTGCTAGGAAGTTTCCAAAAGATCAATTTTGTTTTTAAACCACAAAAAACACTTAGGGAATTCATACGTAGCTCAAAAGATACTATGCATGGTGAAGGTCAAGGGGTATACGAAGTCCCCTTCAGTACATACAAATGCAGCTATGTTGGACAAACGAATCGCAGAATCTCTGCTCGAGCTGAAGAACATAAAGTAGCCATTAGACAAAAGAACCTATTGTCCTCGATAGCAACTCATAAGATAATATTAGGCTGTTAGCTTGAGCAGATACACTAACAAAACGTATAATTAGAGAAGCGATAGAAATCGAAAAATGACCAGAAGCATTAAATAAGAGAGACAATGGCCAACATTTACCTCCGGTGTGGAAAACTATTATCCATAGCAACACAGGCTCTACTGTATCTCCTCCACTCATAACTAAAAAAGAAGACTTGAACAAAAAAGTAAAAAAAAATATTACAATCAATCTCTAACAAGACGAGCTAACCAAAAATCAATAATTTAAATCTAGCATTCTAAGAACAAATTTATATCACAAAAATAAGTTGTCAATTTAGTGTATTTCTTGATAAAGGGTTCAAAGTTACAAACCCGAAATGTAGAAGCAAATAAAGATTTCACAATACACCAGTGCAAATTTGATTAAAAATAATGGAACATAACATTAACCTTGGAAATTTAAATCAAAATAATATTGTGTAGACAACATTTTAAATTTTTTATACAACCATTTATTTTTTAGTATATATTTTTTGATAGCAAAATAAGAGAAAAATACTTCATTATTGCATTATAAGCTATTTCGAAAAATGTGATTTCAAACAACACCAGTTCAGGATAATTATGCAATCGCTTTTATAATACGTTCATAATGAAAATAGGCAATGTCGTAAAAACAACAATATTGACCTATGTTAAATAGACATGCACACACACATACAAACACACACCCAGGCACCACCTGCACACACACCAATCCACACACACACACACATACTCTGCTCATTGGATATTAATATTAATGTATTCAGCATGCACTCCCACTAGCTAGGAAAGGTACTCGGTCTAAATGTTTTTCTATAGTATAGTTAAATTAGGTATAATTATTAAAAATGTGTAACATTTTTTCTGCTTTATTTTATTAAGTAAATTATATCAATAGATTGATATAAAAAGAACATTGAAACTTAATTTACTACATTTGCTAACATCATTCATGTCAGTTAATTAAGATTTGAACCCTTAGATAGTCCAAATATTAGTAAAACTACAAAAAGTATTTTCGAATACAAAAGTTACAGCCTTAATGAATTCAAAGATCAGAATTAAGTTTTAATTTTCTGTACAATTTTTTGCATTAAATATAAATCAATGACACATCTAAATGATATAAGGTAACTGAAACTCAGGAATTATAGAAACAAATACAACCTTTTATGCAGAATTTAAGTTTTTTATTAAATGCACTACCTACTTAAAATAGTGGATAATATTTTGTTAATTTTGTATAAACATTCTTCTTGATAAGTACTTTTTAGTATTTTGGTGTGCTGCTAATTGAATATATACACTCAAAATTGTTAACATGGAGTGTTAAAGCACAAGACTAAGGTTTTATTTTTATTTTATACATTCTATATGTTCGTTTTCATACATAAAGTCAGTAATTTTAAAACAATAATCTGATTAGTCAATTTTTGTTTAGTTATGAATATTGATTAGAAATGCCATATATATGAATCATTCAGGTTTGTTTAAGTATTATGTTAGACAGTTAGATACTAGGCAGTTTGGAATTGACTATGTGACTCAAACGGCGTTAAATTAATCAATAGGTTAATCACCCATATAAATTTACTTAAACGTTTTGTTACTTTTGATATATGTGAGACTAATATTTAATGCACAAATAAGTTGATAGGTTGTGGTAATTTTTTAATAAGAAAATGCTAGTTTTATGCAAGACCTGGTATTAGGTTTTTGAGCTCTGTACTACATTAAAACCTGAGAACCATATGACAGATCTCATCTCACAAATTTCAAGTTGCATTTTACACAATTGTTTATAAAGCAAATACTTTCTTTTTGTGCCAACATTGACAAAGTACTATTATGGCAGTCTTATCACAAATTTGGGTATTTGTCAGACAAAAGTGATACAAGAAAGAACCTGATGAATGTAGTTCTTTAGATAATTATTAATTGCCTGTGAAAGAACGTACAGCATGAGTGTTTAGTTTTTCATATACTTATGTACCTTTTTACTTGTTTGTAATGTTTTTCTGATGTATAACTGATTAGGTAGAGAACGATTAAAAAAATTGTAGGTCCAAAACATTTTTTAATCCTCTCGACCTTTTAACAATGTGTAAAAGTTAATATGTGATCCATACAGTGCAATAATCTATTGAAGCTCATAGGTTGCCTAATACGAGTGTCATAGATAAGTTCTCTTGCTGATCAATATCCTCAGTTCTTAGCATTATACTCGGGAGTAAGTGTACAGTGTAATGTAAATCAATAAAAACATGGCTAATTTAGCCTTTCAAGTGAAAGTTCACAGTCTATTAATTTTAAACTGACAACCATAACAATCTGCAACATTTTTAACATAATTAGAATTCCATAACTCTTACTTATTAGAAACCTGTTTGTGCGTTGATAATTAGCTACCTAACCTATTACATTTACATTCATTTTAACACAAATAGTAAAGTAAAGCTTTTCACATCTTACATATTTTTTTTCAGCAGTCTTAGAACGTAACCGCTATTTTTAATTTTGTGGATTTTCGTTCTAGCGTTTGTAAAGGGATATTCTAAAAAAAAAACGAAAACATTTTACCGCCTTCTAAAAATGCGCGGGTTATTCCAAGGACGTTTTAAATGTCCCTGGCTCGCCCAGGTCATGCATGGTCATTCCTCGTTATAAATACAATATTTTTTTTGTTTAAATAAAACGGTTTACCTTAAAAGTATATAATGAAATGTTTTAGTATAATAATAATCGCAAACCTTTGTGAGTATTCTATAATATTCATTTTCTTTATTGATATTTTATTTAGTGCTTTTGTAATCTTAGGTTTGGTAACGATTTGGTTGGCAGTAATTACAGTTAGTGAACGGCAAACTTTAGCCACATGTAGGTGAATCACATTGATATTATTTAATAAACATCTAATTATTGTTATGTTTTATTATTATAACTGTAATTAATATTGAAATTAAGAATATTTTAAGGTAAGTCGTTAATTTTTATTCATTCACTGGTTGTTTCAGAAAGATCAACAACATGCCGCGTAACCTCATTTTTTAGTTGCGTTCTCGTCAATTGCATTGAGTAATCAATTAACAATTTTTAAATTATAGCCCTACTTAAAACAACCTTAAATATGATGCGTAACTAATAAACTGCAATAAATATACTCTACAATAATGGATACTGATTCAATGAGGTTTTGTTATGAGGAGCATTTTCCTACATATGAGTCCTCAGATTTCTTTGTGAGTACCTCATTCACACATGTCTATAGTGTTTAACTAATTCTAAAACAGGTTGGTGATGATGAAACGGAAAATACGGATGAATTATTTACTACTATGTCAGATGAACGTTACTGGGATTGGGAAGTCGAACAGGAGTAAGTTATGAAGTGAGATTTTAAACTTATTTAAATTTATTTAACTTAAGGTTAAATGGTGATATTGCTTTAATCCCGATGTCTAGTAATGTTAGCATGAATTTTTTATCAACTTCACCACCTGCACGTGAAGATTTTCAAAAAATTATGAGCGAGTGGCAACAGTTTATGAATTCAGAAGTAAATAAAAAAAAAGAAGTCAGTAAGTTTAATTTATTCGTTCTGTAGGTTTCAGAATTGGAAGAATTTACATCCGACATACCTTTAACAGAAGAGTGTAACGATGTAACCCCGAATAATGTTCCTACTGTTGAATTAAGTAGTGATAATATTTTGTGTTTTCATGATAAACAGATAAATTCAGAGGATAATCAAGAAACTGTGAAATTAGATGTTGAAGATGATGAAGTTAATGTAGAATATAAACTCGAGCCTGTTGAACATTTACCAATAAAGGATGAAGGATTACATGATTCTGAAAATGATTTTATTGATGTTGATACTGTTTCTGATCAAGCAACACCTATTTTACAAGCAGGAGACTTGGACAGTTTATTAGAACAGTTTGAAGCAACACAATGCTACCAACAGGTTAGTCCTGCTAAAGAAATACCGTTGGAAGCTAATAATGACGTTGACAAAAACAAACAAATATTAGATGCACTTCCCCAAGAATTAATCATGAAAATTAAGGCATCAAGTAAACGGAGAGTAGTTCCTGTAATTGATGCTATACCAAACAAAAAACGTCCGAAGAAGGGCCAAGAAGCACCAATCATTATACCAGAAGTTACCAAGACGATTAAAACTGAATTAATACAATTAGATCATGATTATTGTAGCCAGATGACTCCGTATCCAAAGCATCCTCAGAAAGATTCAGGTTTTGAATCGGCTGAAGAAGACGAACAGAGGAGTATTTTTAGAAAACAGCCAACAGTTAAAGGGGCTGATGGAAAACTAATGGTATCATTATTAAAGGTTAATACAATTCGTAATAGCATAATAACAGAAAATAAAACTAAACGTAAGCTTAATTTGGAAGAATATAAAAAGCGGCGGCAAGGTTTGCTTCGTTCACGTACTAATTTACAAAATAACACTTTGGCGAGCGGTGGCACAAGCTCTCCAGTTGTTGAAGATGAGAATGTCCGTTTGTTAAAACATCAGCAAAAATTAATGCAAATGGCTAAAGAAGTTTTAACAACACCGCCAAAAAGCGCAATCCCTGCATCCAACAATTTACCTGTCACACTTGAAGTTGTAACAACTAATCCTCCTCCTCCTCGTATTCCACCAAATAATATTGAAGTTAAAACACTTGTTAGTATGGGTGTTAACACAGACATAAGTAATACAGCTTTTCCAACTACTGAACTAGCAGAAATAAAACCAATATTAAAAAATGCAACAACAAAGATTGATGATAATTCACTAATAACTTCTGTATTACAAAACATACAAAAGAAAAAATTAAAATCCCCCCTAAACATTTCACAAAATGGTTCTGAGCCAAAAGAACTACTAACACATGGAGAAGATAAGACTATAGTTTATTTGGATAAGTGTAGGCCACCTGTTACAACTCGTACTGTTGAAGTACAAACTGAACCTGAAGTTGAAGATACTTCTAAACATAAAAGAAAACGTAGTACTAGTAGCAGCAGTGATACTTCTGACCACAGAAAAACATATAAAAGGAGAAGCGGTTCTAATGATTCACGGTATTCTTGTAGTTCACAATCTAGTTCATCTTCTAGGTAGGAATAATATGATTTTGAGACATATTGCTTTATTTGGGTTTCAGGTCAAGATCTCGTTCACCTAGAAGAGTGTATACTAAAAATCGTTACAATTATGAAAGAGAACGTGTAAAAGAAGTTGAAGAAAGGAGAATTGTTTATGTTGGTGGCATAAGTTCGTCAACGTCAAAAGATGCTTTACGTAAACGATTCCAATTGTTTGGACCGATTAGTAATGTTAGCGTGCATTTTAGGGAATATGGGTAAATTGTAACTCTTAGATTATACTGTTTAACTTATTTTGTTTAGTGATAATTACGGATTTGTTACGTATTTGTATAAAACAGATGCTTATAAAGCAGTTGAGCATGGTAATGATGATCCACAATTACCCAAATACGATTTAAGTTTTGGTGGTCGTCGAATTTTTTGTAGAACTCATTATGCTGATCTAGGTATGTGTAGGTACATGTACTACATAAATGAGTTTACAAGTTTTTTTTAGATAATGTGCAAGATGAAAAATTGTATCCATTTCAAAATGATGATTCTTTTGATAACCTCTTACGTGAAGCTAAAGCAAAACTTCGCAAAAGAAAATGCTACACGTGACATGAAGATATAGAGAAAGCACGAATTTTGATATACATTTTATTGTTTTTTTCCATTTTTTTTCAACCTTGTTATTTTTTTATAATTCCACGTAATCCATAAAGAATTCATTTAATAGTAGTTTATCAATATTAATTGGTTGTGATATCAACTTTGAGAAATAATTTTATTTCGAACAACTATAACGTATTCACGTATTTTTCATTTTCTTATTTTTTTTTAAGCTTAATATTGTATTTGCGTATTACAATAAATGCAACATTAAACATTTTAATCTGTCATTTAAGTAATATTTTTTAACATTTCCGTATACTGTACGAAGTAGTAAAGGGAAGGTATTGGAATCATGAAAAAATTTGGCCACATGATTTTGACAGATCACATTTTGAGGATTGCTTAATCAATTTTGTCTGTTTGAGCTCGAGTGATGAAATTTGGCATATGGCTGTTATAGTACAATCATAGATCTGCACCCACTTTTGGATATTTAGGACTACTGAAAGGTTAGCCTACACAGTTTTCAAATTTTTTCAAGTAAACTAGTACTTTAAATGGACCTATTAAATTGAAATTTCTTACACACATTAAAGACACTGAAAAACTATTAGATATAAAATTTCAATAAACAAGATTCTATATTCTTATATAAATTGACACTTTGAACTAAGATTTTCACCAGTGCTATCAAATCAAATAAAAATCGTGAAAAATGCATATGTACATAGTTTTGGATTTATTATCGAACTAAAAATGGATAACAATGTTAAAAATTAAATGTCTGTGACAGTTTAATAATATGCTAACAATATACATATAATATAAATAGACCTAATTGTGATACGGTCAAGTGATTAAACTGGTCATGCAAACAATGAAAGTTCTCAATTTTAAATTTTATTTTAATGTGCATAAAAAAATTTCACTTCCATTTTTACATTGTACGTAATGTTAATTGTATTATGTAATTATATAAATTCGCTAGTACTTTTATGGTATATATGTATACAGGTATGGAAAAACATTATTGCGGGTTTGACTTATAATAATCTAAAAAGAAACCCAATAAGCATTATATGAGTGTGAGTGAGACATAACTTTACCGATGTTGCCACTTGTACATATTTGCATGTAGGCACAAAATATGAAGTACTTTAGTCTCCTGCAGTCTAGCTTCAACATTTCTAACGAAACCAAAGCAATTAAGCTGATGTTAGAAAGTCGCGTGTTCTTTGAAACGATTATGTAAATCAGGGATTCCCAAAGTGGTCGATAACGACTCCTTGGGGTCAAAATCGGTTTCCCAGGGGTCAACATAAGTGAAAACTGATTTTGAGGGTCGAATAGGTCTAAAATTGACCCCTGTTAATTAACACAAGCTCTTATTTGAAACTTTCAAGATATGTGATGAGTTGTGTTACGTGTACCAACTTGTTATAAGAATAACTAATATTTTAGTACGAAGTATCAGTGTTGTACTTTTAAAATTTGACGAATATACGCGATTTAAGACGAACGAAATTATGATCAAGTTCAAGTCCAACATGCTCCTGATATTTTACTATATAATAAGCTTGCACTTAGGTTGAAAGTTCATTTGCATTTTGAAATTCGTTGGGGTTGAATGATAATACACTCGCCTACCAATTTATTTCGAGAGATTACAAAGTGATTACATAGTTAAATAAAGTGAATTAAAATAAAGTGATTGATAAAGAATTTACAAAGTGCTTAGTTACCTACGCACGTAAATAGCTTAACCATACATTTCTGCAATTTATGAAAAAGTAACAGGGTAAGTATCAAAAAACGTTTTAATATTTTTCTAAATATTTTTTTAAATTACTTTACAAAAGTCGTTACCTAAAAGTATAAATGTTCAATTTTCTTTGTTTTTACGCTGATTGGTACCCAATACAAATTTTCTATACTATCCAAGTTTATCAATGAGTAAGTTCGTGAGCATACCTAAAAAACATCCTGTACCTAGGTGTGATAAAAATAAGCTCTGTGCAAATTTAACAGTTTTATTTGTTATTTTTTTAAGTAGTTTCTTAAACATTTTTTTTTATTTGCAGGTTTACTGCGAGTTTTATGATGGCAGACACGAAGAAAACATGCAGACAAAACAGTTTGGACTACTTGAAGTTTGGATTTATTCCATCTATCAAATCAACACTTGCCAATGTGTCTCTTATGTGAAAAGTATTCAGTAATGATACCATGAAGCCTTCAAAAGTGGAGGACCATTTATCAAGGTACAAAAAAAGTAAGCCCTTTTCATTATTTCAACCACTTAAAGAAAAACTAGAGAAAAGGCCCTCCATAAGATCAATGTTTGCGTCATCATCTATACAAGACGTTGATGGTTTACGAGCGTCCTATAATATACTTTTACTAATAGCGAAGTCAGGGAAACCCCACACAATTGGAGAGCAGCTTATTTTACCAGTCATTGTGGAAGTCCTCAACAATGTATTGTACAATCCTGCACATGATATTATAAAGAGAATTCCTTTGAGCAATAACACTGTTCAGAGACGAAGAGGTGAAATGGGTCGCGACTTGGAAAACATTTTATGCAATTTCTTACAGACCAACAGATTCTCTCTCCAGTTGGACAAGTCTACATTACCCGGCAATGAAGCTCTGTTGTTAGGATATGTTCGATATATTAAAGATGAAAATATGTGCCAAGAACTGCTTTTTGCTGCAGATTTAGAGACATACCAGGGGAGAATCGATTTTTCAGACCGTGGAACGTTTTTTTACCGATAAAGCTATTTCATGGAAAAACATTGTTTCTGTTGTGACTGATGGTGCACCATCTATGATTGGTCGTTATTGTGGTTTTATAGCTCACTTAAAGCGACAACTGCATGAGGTACTGGTCATTGTGATTCACAGACAGCAATTAGTAGCAAAAAATCTGAGTCCTAGATTGCACCAGTCTTTACAATATGTTATAAATGTTGTCAACAAGATTCAAAGCAATTCTTTGAACTCTCGGTTATTTGCTGAGCCATGTGAGAAAAACAATGAAGTCTTTACTCGGTTACTTCTGCACACTAAAGTTCGCTGGCTATCAAGAGGCTCTTGCTTAGCAAGATTTTCAGCTATTTTTGAATCTGTGTAGAAGTTTTGCAAGAAAAAGATCCAAATTTGAAGAAAATCTGAACAATTGTAAAACATATTTATTACTTGAACTTGTAAACTTTCACCATTAACACTCATAATAAAATACTTATCTTTTTTGGGGTTTTTTAATGGTGTACTTTAAATTATACAATCTAAACGTTTCGATAACACTTACAGTTATCTTCGTCAGTAGTAATGTTTGTTAAAAATTGTTGAAGAGGTTGTAAACAATTTTGTCAAATTTGAAAAATTAAAACATAAACATAAGCCTGCTATTAATATAACAGTTTGAGAAATTATAAAGCCAACTACAATATTTTAGTAAAGAATAACTAAATTAAATAACTAAATTAAATATTGTTAAACTGCCTCAAAGATGACAAACCAGAACACTCTCTACGACGAAAGCTAACAATGAAATTTGTCAGCCAAAAAACACATTTAACAAAATTTAATCGAGTTATGATGTAAGTGTAAAGTTGTGAAAAACTTCAATTTGAAAATGATAGAAGCATTCACAAATCCAAACATTACATCAAATAAAATAACCCAGTTAAATCTAACAAAGAGATATCTTTATCAATAATTGGAAGTGTTATTAACAATGAAAAGCACAATGCAGAACGTTCTTTGTAATTTTTTAATTTAATTTCAACTACTTATGTTAAATTATGGTGCTGTGGTAATTTAATATATAATTGGTAAAGCATTTGCTTCAAGGTCTAGGAAAAACACAGCAAAAAACCTAGACATACCAAAAATTAAAATCAAAATTAAGACCAAAACCTACTTAAATGGAGATGTTATAGCTAATTTTTATATGGAAAAATTTGAAACATTAGCGTTACAAAATACACCTAAAAACCTACAGTTTGGTATAGATATGTAGATGACACATTTGTTATTTGAAGACATGGAGAAGAAGCACTGCATGAGTTTTTGGTTTTTATAAATGGTATACGTCCTAGTATTCAGTTTACCATGGAAAAGAAACTAATGGAAGTTTACCATTTCTTGACATATTAATATCTAAAAATAATAATTCATTATCTTTTAAGGTTTACAGAAAGCGGACACACACTGATAGATACCTTCATAAATTATCCAACCACCATCCACGTAAAAAAATTAGTGTAATTAAATCTTTGGTAGATCGAGCAAAACGAATTTGTGACCCTGAATTCTTGAATGATGAATATAAATATTTAAGAAAATCCTTACAAGATAATGGATATTCACTTACAGATATTAATAATGTTATTACACCTTCTAGGCGTAACCTTAAAGAAAAACCAGTTCTTAATGTTGGTACTGCTTTTCTTCCTTTTATAGCTAATGGTACAAATAGAATTGAAAAAATCCTAATTAAATATGGCATTAGGAATATTTTTAAACCTACAAGAAAAATTAAAGAACATTTAAGATCGCCTAAAGATGTGTCAAACCCTCTGTCATCTTCCGGAGTGTATAAGTTATCTTGTTCATGTGGAAAAGTATACATTGGAACCACAAAACGTAGCTTTGATACAAGACGCAAAGAACATATGAGATTTTGTAGATTGGGTCAACCAGAGAGGTCTGCTGTGGCTGACCATGCCCTGAATAATCCAAATCATGACATTCAATTTGACAATATGGAAATATTGTCAAGACAAACTCATTATTATGTTCGTTTGCAACGTGAAGCTATTGAAATATATAAACACCGAATAATTTTAATAGACAAGAAGAAAATCTCCGTTTAAATAGGTTTTGGCATCTTATAATTAAAAAGCATAATGATACGTCTTAATTTTGATTTTAATTTTAACTTTTGGTATGTCTAGGTTTTTGCTGTGTTTTCCTAGACCTTGAAGCAAATGCTTTACCAATTATATGTTAAATTACCACAGCACTATAATTTAACATAAGTAGTTGAAATTAAATTAAAATTAAAAATTACAAAGAACGTTCTGCATTGTGCTTTTCATTGTTAATAACACTTCCAATTATTGATAAAATATCTCTTTGTTAGATTTAACTGGATTATTTTATTTGATGTAATGTTTGGATTTGTGAATGCTTCTTCATTTTCAAATTGAAGTTTTTCACAACTTTACACCATCATAACTCGATTAAATTTTGTTAAATTGTTTTTGGCTGACAAATTTCATTGTTAGCTTTCGTAGAGAGTGTTCTGGTTTGTCATCTTTGAGGCAGTTTAACAATATTTAATTTTAATGACCTAGTTATTCTTTACTAAAATTTTATAGTTGGTTTTACGTTTCTCAAACAGTTATATTGTTTATTAATAGCAGGCTTATGTTTATGTTTAATTTTAAAATTTGACAAAATTATTTACATCTTTAACAATTTTTAACAAACATTACTATTGACGAAGATAACAAGTGTTATCGAAACGTTTAGATTGTAGGGATTTTCTCTGAATGAGGCATTAGTAATGTTGGAAGACGATGAAGATGTAGTAGAGAATGTGGATTGCATAACCCTTTTTCCGCCAGAAAATGCTTGTGGAAATGAAACCGACGAAGATTCTGGCGTGGAAGGTTTTGTCAATCTAAATAATTTACCTGGGTCGCAACTTCGAGCACCGGTAGAAATTAATTTGGAATATATCAGACAATGAAAACAATTTGAGTGACTCTAGCTTCTCATCTGAAGATGAAATTCCTCTTTCAGTTTTGAAATGTCGATTACGAACTAAAGTAACTAAACCCAAAAAATAAAAAGAATTTATAAATGGGAAGACAATGACTTGCCTTGACAACAATATTTTGATGATACAGATATAGCACAAGCGAATCTCGAAAATCCTCAATTTATTTTTGAAATTTTTGACAAGAAATATTAGAGACAATTGTAACAGAGATGAATTGGTATGCACAACAAAGAAACCAGAATGTGTTGATAGAAAAGTCGGAATTGAAAGCGTTCATTGGCGTATTATTACTGAGTGGGTATATACAGATACCTAGGTGACGAATGTTTTGGGAATACGAGAGACTCTCATAATGTATTGACATCCGAGGCAATATCGAGAAACAAATTCAATTCTTCATATAGCAGATAATAATACAATAGATGTGACTGATAAATATGCTAAAGTTAGGCCTTTATTTATACACCTAAATAAAAATTCTTAGAATATAGCAAATGCGAGGAAATGCATTGCGTTGATGAAGCCATGGTTCCATACTTTGGTCGCCATGGTTGCAAACAATTTATTTATGGGAAGCCTATTCGATATGGCTATAAATTGTGGGTAGGCAACACGATTGGACTATGTTAATTGATTCGAGCCCTACCAAGGTGCAGCTACAAATATTAGCGTTCAGTATGCTAGTTATGGAGTTGGACCATCTGTAGTTCTGGAATATGCAGATGTTTTGAGAAAAAGGTGGCCAAATAAGCAGTATATGCATTTATTTTTTGATAACTTTTTTTCTACTTTACCTTTGCTGGAACTGCTTTCCAAGAAGAACTTCAAAGCTACAGGTACTATTCGGAAAATCGCATACCTAGCAGCCCTCTAAAGACTTCCAAGCAAATGAAAAATGATGCGAGAGGATGTTTCGACTATAAGAAAATTGAAGATAGTAACATAATTGCCGTGAAATGGCACGATAATAGTATTGTTACTTTATGTTCAAATGCGAGGAATTAATCCAATCCGCTGTCAAGAGATTTTCTCAAAAGAAAAGAAATCCATACAGGTAAGTCCAATCGATTACCATTCTGCCCATAGATCTTGTAATTTTGAAAATGGTTTAGGTATCCCAGCCGCATTTGATTAACTTATATAATGCCAATATGGGAGGTGTTGCCAGGAGTGACCAAAACATAAGTCTTTATAGAATATCGATCAGAGGTAAAAGTGGTATTTTCACTCATATCACACTGCAGTTACATAAGCAAAGGGAGAACTAGATCAATTAAAATTTAGAAGACGAATTGCGACTACGCTATTAGTGCAAAACAAAAACAAAACTTGTCACATGTCACATAATGAAGACATCGATATTCGCTTTGATCGTTTAGATCATTTAATAATACTTCAAGATAAGCAAACCCGTTGCCGCATTGTCATGAGAGAACCACAACTAGGTGTACGAAGTTTAACAAAGGACTGCATGTAAAGTGTTTTTGTCCTACCACACAAAATGTTAAATTCTTTAATAACAAAGAATAGTTGATTAGTTGCCATACATTTGCCCACCGTACTAGGTGTAACGGCTTCAATTTTATTATTTTCAATAAAATTTATTTTTCAGATAAATTGTGTTTATTTGTACTCTAAACAACTACGGTTTTAAAAACTATTTATAAATACCTAGCGTAATGGGCATATCTGGGTTAAAGACACTGCAAAACTATTTGATATAAAATTGCAATAAACAAGATTCAATATTCTTATATAAATTGAGACTGAACTAAGATTTTGAGTACTATCAAATAAAAATCGTGAAAAATGCATATGTACATAGTTTTGGATTTATTATCGAACTAAAAATGGACAACAATGTTAAAAATTAAATGTCTGTAACAATTTAATAATATGCTAACAATATACATATAATATAAATAGACCTAATTGTGATACGGTCAAGTGATTAAACTGGTTATTCAAAGAATGAAAGTAGGCACAAAATATGAAGTACTTAAGTCTCAACACAAGTTCTTATTTGAAACTTTCAAGATATGTGATGAGTTGTGTTGTGTACCAATTTGTTATAAGAATGACTAATATTTTAGTAGGAAGTATCATTGTTGTACTTTTAAAATTTGATGAATATACGCGATTTAAGACGAACGAAATCATGATCAAGTTCAAGTCCAAAGATGCTCCTGATATTTTACTATATAACAAGCTTGCACTTAGGTTGAAAGTTCATTTGCGTTTTGAAATTCGTTGAACTTGAATGATAATACACTCATCTACCAATTTATTTAGAGATTACAAAGTGATTACATGGTTAAATAAAGTGAACTAAAATAAAGTGATTGATAAAGAATTTACAAAGTGCTTAGTTACCTCACGTTAATAGCTTAACCATACATTTCTGCAATTTATGAAAAAGTAACAGGGTAAGTATCAAAAACGTTTTAATATTTTTCTAAGTATTTTTGAAATTACTTTAGAAAAGTTGTTACTCTTTGTTTTACGCTGATTAGTACCAATAAAAATTTTCTATTCTATCCAAGTTTATCAATGAGTAAGTCGTGAGCATACCTAAAAACATCCAGTACCTAGGTGTGATAAAAATAAGCTCTGTGCAAATTTAACAGTTTTAGTGTTGTTTTTTAAGTAGTTTCTTAAACATTTTTTTTATTTGCAGGTTTACTGCGAGTTTTATGATGGCAGACACGAAGAAAACATGCAGACAAAACAGTTTGGACTACTTGAAGTTTGGATTTATTCTATCTATCAAATCAACACTTACCAATGTGTCTCTTATGTGAAAAAGTATTCAGTAACGATACCATGAAGCCTTCAAAATGGAGGACCATTTATCAAGGTACAAAAAAGTAAGCTCTTTTCATTATTTCAACCACTAAAGAAAAACTAGAGAAAAGGCCATCCATAAGATCAATGTTTGCGTCATCATCTATACAAGACGTTGATGGTTTACGCGTCCTATAATATACTTTTACTATTAGCGAAGTCAGGGAAACCCCACACAATTGAGAGCAGCTTATTTTACCAGTCATTGTGGAAGTCCTCAACAATGTATTGTACAATCCTGCACATGATATTATAAAGAGAATTCCTTTGAGCAATAACACTGTTCAGAGACGAAGAGGTGAAATGGGTCGCGACTTGGAAAACATTTTATGCAATTTCTTACAGACCAACAGATTCTCTCTCCAGTTGGACAAGTCTACATTACCCGGCAATGAAGCTCTATTGTTAGGATATGTTCGATATATTAAAGATGAAAATATGTGCCAAGAACTGCTTTTTGCTGCAGATTTAGAGACATACCAGGGGAGAATCGATTTTTCAGACCGTGGAACGTTTTTTTACCGATAAAGCTATTTCATGGAAAAACATTGTTTCTGTTGTGACTGATGGTGCACCATCTATGATTGGTCATTATTGTGGTTTTATAGCTCACTTAAAGCGACAACTGCATGAGGTACTGGTCATTGTGATTCAGAGACAGCATTTAGTAACAAAAATCTGAGTCCTAGATTGCACCAGTCTTTACAATATGTTATAAATGTTGTCAACAAGATTAAGCAATTCTTTGAACTCTCGGTTATTTGCTGAGCTATGTGAGAAAATGATGAAGTCATTACTCGGTTACTTCTGCACACTAAAGTGCGCTGGCTATCAAGAGGCTCTTGCTTAGCAAGATTTTCAGCTATTTTTGAATCTGTGTTGGAGTTTTTACAAGAAAAAGATCCAAATTTGAAGAAAATCTGAACAATTGTAAAACATATTTATTACTTGACTGATATCTTTGGTATGTTTAACAAAGTTAATTTGCAGCTGCAGGGTGACGATCTCAACTTGATTAAAACAAAATCAATAATATCGGCCTTTGTGGGTAAACTTATACTTTACAAACAAAATTTAAGCAGAAAAGAATATTCACAGTTTCCGCATTTCTCAAAATTACCAGAAATGCTTCAAGACGATGTTATTTTATCGTATGTATGTCACTCACTTGGACGCATTACACAAGGATTTTACTAAGAGGTTTGAGGATCTCTTAAATTTACAAATTCCTCAATGGATAATACATCCGTATAATATCACAGCCATGGAAGAAGCCAATGTGATAATGCAAGAAGAGTTGATCATCATTGAGGAGCTTATGCAGAAGTTCTGGTTGCAGCGTAATATTCAAAAACAGTATCCAGCATTGTGGAACATTGCTGAAAAATACCTTATCGATTGTGCATCATCATAGCTAGTCGAAAAAGGCTTCAGTGTGGTTACAAACATTTTGACAAAACAAAGAAACCGTTTGAAAATCAACGAACGCGGAGATTGGAGATTTAACGCTGCAACTCACCAATATTGAACCAGATTTAGCTATATTGGTAGAAAGTCACCAGGTTGGTCCATCACATTGAATTTTTTTTGATCTTTATTTTGCGATTTTAATGTTTTTTTCAAAAAAATAATTACCTACTTAAGTATTTTTACGTATTTGTATTAATAATTATTAATTACACTTGATATTTACTGAATTTTATAGCTATTTATTTTGTTAAATTTTGATGAGAAAATGTGAAGTTTACTCACTTAACCAACCTCAAAGTTTTTAAATTGGTAAGTATTTTGTATCAATAGGAAAAAAACTATAGATAGGATTTTTAAAGTAATTTGGCTATGGGGGTCTGAGGTATCAGTTCATTTTGGAAAAGGGGTTTTTGGCCCAAAATAGTTTGGGAATCCCTGATGTAAATACTTTACACTTAAACATTAAATGATAACACCTCAAACATCGAAAATTATTGTAATTGCGAATTTATGACATGGTTAGATTACTACTCGTAAGAAGAAACTTACGAGAGCAACAAACAAGAACAATAACATTTACATTGATAGTATAATTTAAGTTTAAGGATTAACTTTAGCATTATAATTCATGTCTTCACAAAATTCCATACGCTTTTGATGATCTTCTGGAAAAATTTCTTGTGTAGTTTGCACTTATAGCTACAGTATTTATTCCTTTTCAAGATATTGCGAACTGTTCTTGGTTCAATATTCATTTCTTCAGTAATTTTTGTATTATTGCACGGGAAACTAGTTTCTGCTAAACTACACACTGCAATTTCTTGGAGTTCGCGCTCTTCGTTTAAGTTACGACCAGGATGCTCACCATCATTACCATCTATGCTATTGCATTTTCTACAATTATTTAAACATCCACATCTTTCAAATTTACAAACTGTACACATAATCGTACTTTCTGATGGAATTGGCCTGTTTTCAAAGGAATAAGCAAACCTGCCCATTATTTCTTGTGCAGTGCTTCCTGAATAATACCACTTAATAATCTGTATTTTTCTCCAGTGGAATACATGAGTATTGTATTGGACTTACAAAAACACTGATTTTCAATTCTCGTTGACAGTAGCAATTAAATGTGTCATTGGTACTAGCCTACTCAAAAGACACATGTATGGCATCAGCGCTTTTAGTTTGTTGTGTATTCTCACTTAGCGCGTGAACTGATTGTACTGTCTTTGTTTTACTTATTGTAAGTCAGACCGGTGATAATATGTTTGCATACCTGTATACGGGAATATTGAGTGGAAACACTCCAGATTGTGGTCCTAAACAGGGTAAGCTTTGTTTAACATGCTAAAGCTTCCAGTAACACTTCCGAGGGTGAATAGGAGGATATTGAATTTCCAAGAGATGCCTTTGAATGACTACCTTCATATTATAAGTGGGAAGAATGCTAGGAAGATCATTCCAGAGTTTAGAAGCCGTGTTGAAAAATGTGAATTGTGACTATGTAGTACCACAAGTGGATATTGATGATCCAAATGATCAAACAGAGTATTCCTAGGTGGTCCGAGATAGTATCAAAGAATGGAATTCAGCAGCACAATAGCCATTATAATACCAATAGTACAAAGGAAGAATTGAAACTCTTCTATGCTCAAAGGACTGTATATTAGAAGCTAAGGACGAATTATTTATAAGCCTTCTAGCTTTGTTTGAATATGATCAACAATATGGAGAGTGTATTGGGGAGCACAAACCCAGAGGTGAGAATTATACTTTGGATGATTATTATATAGCAGAGAGAGTTGTTGGGAGGTAAAGTACTGCATAAATATGTACAAAAAGCGTCTTTTACGAGCAGCCACCTTAGTAGCTGATAGATGATCAACCCCATTATACTTACAACAAGCAATGATTGATCATTTCTGGCGGACACAAGGCAACACTGAGTTTTGTTAGCATTAAATTGAAGTAGATTATTACTTTAGAATTCAACGATACATTGACAATGTCTTTGCTGATTTTGTTTTGATTTGAGATAGACGGTAGAGTACTATTATAGTAGACTGAAATGAACTACATTGAAGAGTGCTGTTGTTAGCAAAGCAATATATCGGGTGTTAGCTCTTGAAGAAATAAGATTTATTTATGTAGCAGAAAAAGTGTACGAGCTATAACTGATTCCTGTGGCACAACCGTGTTAATGTCAATTTCTTTTAAAAAGAAACCATCAACTATAGGACGTATTCGTCTTATCAAGGGAACTAAAAACCCAGTTGAGCTTACACGTTAACCCAAACTAGATGAGTTTGGTAAGTAAACACATTCCGAACTTGGCCAAATACTTTTGATATATCTAAAGCAACAACTGTTTCACCAAACTTGTATGGATTTATAATTGTATCTTGTTTTGCTTAGCAATGAATTAATGTACAAAAAAAATAATAATACAAATCATTCATTTTTGTACCGATTTTTTATGAATAATGATTTTTGACAAGTTGTTGGTACATTCATAATAACCTTTGAATAAAGTCAATAAAAATCAGCAGAATATGGATTACGAAGTATTCTTTGCTCATTTTATTAAGATGAAGTGTGTTCAACATACGTAAATCAATCACTCCTTTTTTGGTCCTTCGAGCCGAATTTGTTTATTTTCGAATAATTATTGTTTTCTGGTCATTGAAATGGACATTAACACACACACACACACACACACAAGAATTCACCGATACACCAGTTATACAATGGAACCAATGGAAGAGGCAATCTTTCCCTATAAGTCATTTTGATGGAAATCTTATTGATGCATACAATGGTACCCTTACAAGCAAACTCTTAACAGGTTTTGCCTTTTACATTGTAGTTTTGAGGTGCGTTGTAACGTTTTATATTACATTTAATTGAATTTGAGTTGAAAATATCTAAAGCTACTTATTGCTTAATTTTTAAATATGCTTGCTTGTATTTAACGACGTTCGTTTGAAGATTCTTTGTTTAAATTTTGTTTTGCATTTAAGAGAGTTATTGAGCTTTGTCACAAAACACTCTTTTAAATCATTATTTTATAGTTTATGTTTAAAACAATTCACGATGGCTTCAAATAAATCAAAAGATTTCAAGTTATTGGCGTTTAGAGCTCAGAATATTTTAGAACAAGTTAATAATTTTAACGCATTTGTTAATTCATTCGACGATGAAATGTTACTAATTGAGTTACAGCAATTAAAACTTGAATTCGAATTATTCAAACCAACTTTAAATGAATATAAATTGGTTTCAGAGCAAATATCCAGTTTTGGAGATGAGGCCCACAATTTTCCAACGTTTTTGCAATTTCACAAGGATCTCGTGTCTATTTCAGTGACAGTTCAGTCTTTACTTGACAAATACGATCAAAAAATTAAATAATTTACAAACGAAAGTTTACATACAAATAAATCTAAGGAAAATGTTAAGCTTACTACCATCAACCTTTCTATTTTCTCTGGAGAGCATCAGGATTTTAGAGCATTTTTTGAATCTTTTCAGGCTTTAGTTGACTAATGAAAAATTATCCCAAATTGAAAAATTTTTATATTTAAAAAACTGTTTGAAAGGTGCTGCTTTGCAAACGTTAAGCGAAATTAAATCTTCTGAAACAAATTTTTCTATCGCTATCGATCTTTTAAAAGAAAGGTACGATAATCAAAAGTTGCTTATCTTCAGCAATTTTGATTCTTTATTTGAAACTCTAAGAACTGTTAAAGATACGCAACTATGGGAATTTTGCAATAATTTTGTTGTTCTTTATTAATAATAGTAAGAATAAAATGCAATTCAAAATATATTATTTTTCATTCTTGTACATAACTACTGTATCCATGTCAATACAATAAAAATAAAACATAACATAAGGAAAGAAATCAAGATGCATGAGCTAAATCATAACAGCTCCTCCCGGACTTATAAATTCAGCCGTACAGGTGCACGTCGTATTCGGTTGGAACGACGCACTTCCATCCCAAGTGGCTCCTTACAGTAGTTACTACAGGTAACTTATCAGTAGATGACTGTATAATAGATTCATCAGTTGGAGTTTCACAGGGTAAAGTATCTTCCATATCGTTTGTTTGGTTATCAAGAATGGTAGGTATGATATCAGGTTGGGTTTCATGTGGAGTGAACTCACCAATCTTTCGTAATTGATCAATATGTCTTTTGTAAGTTTCACCATTGTCAAGTTGAACGAGATAATGCAATTTCCCTAACCTCTTATAAATGTTACCAAATTTCCATTTAAGATCATTTACATAAACTCTGTCATTTACGTTAAATTGTCTAGTAGAGATATTATCTGAATTAATATTTGTATGTGATTGAAGGTCAGGTTTAATTATATCTAATCGAGAAGTTATTTCTCGCCCGAAAACTAACATTGAAGGTGATTGTTTAGTAATACTGTGAGGCATTTTACGATATTGTAAAAGTAATTGACACACTTGCTTTTGAATATCCTTATAATTTCCGTTAATAGCTCTTATTGACTGTTTTAATGTTTGAACGTAGCGTTCCGCCAACCCATTAGTAGCAGGATAGTACGGTGCGCTTAAAACGTGTTTAACACCGTTCAACTTGAGGAAATATTCAAAATTTGAAGATACAAAATTTCTACCGTTGTCGCTTACCAATATTCGCGGTATGCCGAAACGACTGAAAATTTCGCGACATAATTCTATAGTAGTAGTTGTAGTCATATCTTTGGTAATAAAAATTTCAGGCCATCTTGAATAGGAATCGACTAAAATAAAGTAGTAATTGACCGTAGAATGGTCCCGAGTAATCTATGTGTACGCGATAGAATGGTTTACTGACCTCTTCCCAAGAGTGTATAGGTACAGTCCTAGGATTGTTTCTAATTTTATTGCAATTAAAACAATTTTTTGCGAAATTCTCGATATCATTATCGATACCAGGCCACCAACAATAGCTTCGTGCTAACCCTTTCATTTTATGAATTCCGAAATGTGCTGAATGTAATTCGTTTAAAATTGATTGTTGCAAAATTTTAGGTACCAGGACTCGTTGTCCCCGTAATATGCATCCTTGCTGTAGTGTAAATTCTGTTTGATCAATATTAAAACGTAAACGGCTATCCATTTCTTTTCCGGTTTGCAAAGTGTCTCTTAAAGCTTTTAAACTGATATCGTTCGCGGTCTCTTGCGCTAATTTTGTAACTGTAATTGGTAACGTTTCGATTTGATTTAATTCAAATAAATCGTAATTATACAATTGTTCTGAATTAATAGGTAATCTAGACATACAATCCGCGTTACTGTGTAAATTGGTATTCTTGTAACGAATATCATAATTAAATGCCGAAAGAAATATTGCGTAATGTTGCATCCTTGTTGCACTTAGTATTTGCAATAATGGACGATGATCAGTATATAATGTAAATTTGTTTCCATATAAGTATTGATAGAATTTTTTTTACGTCAAAGATAATACTGTAAGCTTCACGATCAATTTGAGAATATTTTCTTTGTGTAGGGATAACGTTTGTGACGCAAATTGAATTGGTTTTCGGAACCGTCTGGATAAATATGTGAAAGTACCGCCCCAACTCCGTAGGGTGATGCGTCTGTTGCGAGTACCAACGGCAGTTTTGCTTCAAAATGAACTAAAAAATTGTCTGATTGAATTTCTTTTTTAACTTGTAAAAACGCTTTTTCGCAATGTTTATTCCAAACAAATTTAGAGTTTTGTTTTAGTAGTTCGTTTAATGGCGCGACTATCGTGCTCAAATTTTTAAAAAATCGACCGTAATAATTTATTAGTCCAAGAAATGAACGTAATTGACTTTTGTCTGTAGGTCGAGGCGCGTCTTGTATAGCTTGTACTTTGGAAGGAGTTTTGTGAATACCGTGTTTATCAATAATGTAGCCACAATACTCAATCTGATCTGCTAAAAATTTACTTTTGTATACATTTACTCGAAGGTTATGCTTTTGTAAACGCATAAGAACTTCTAGACGCTCTAAATGTATTTGATCATTAGGTCCTGTAATTTTAATATCATCTAGAAAGACGGTAACCCCCTGAATACCTTCCATAATCTTTTCCATTTGCTGCTGCCAAATGGCTGGTGCAGACGCCAATCCAAACATTAAACGATTACATTGATATAAGCCATTATGTGTATTTACAGTTAATAAGTGCCTATCATCTGGGCGGATTTCTAAATGTAAATAAGCCTGACTTAAATCTATTTTTGTAAATTTATTACCACCAGCCATTGATGAAAATAACTCATCAATAGTGGGTATAGGATGTTCATCGACTTTTAAGTGAGGATTTAATGAAATTTTAAAATCTCCACATATTCGTATTGCTCCATTGGCCTTTACAACAGTAAAAATGCCTTGAGAAACTAAATTCTCAATTTCAGCTTCAACTTTTGGTATTAAAGCAAAAGGTACTGGCCTTGCCTTACAAAAAACAGGTGTCACATTTTGCTTTAAATTTAATTGAGCCTGAATGCCTTCAATTTTACCAACACCGGGTGTAAAAACTGTATTATATTTTGTAATTAATTGCTTTATTAAATCAGGTATATTCTTGATAGTGTAAATATTTTGTATTTCCCAAAAATTAAAGTTTAGTTGTCGTATCCATTCTCTACCTAACAAAGGGTTACGGCTGCCTGAGGCTATGTAAATATTTAAATTGTATGATTGATTTCCGTAACTTACTAAGACCTCTGCATAGCCTAGTACCTTTAAATTAGTTTTGCAATAAGAAACAAGTTTTAATTTTGTATCGAGAATGGTGAAACTTGGAAATAACGAATCAAATTGTTCCTTACCCATCAACGTTAGGGCGGCTCCACTATCCACCTCAAAACTGACATTCTTACCATTCACCTTCATACATGATAAGAATTTTTGTCTGAATTTCGACTGACTGAACTCGTCTAGTTGAATTATTTCTTCCACTTGATTCTGAAAATGTTTCTTCTTAGTGCATACTGTTTGTAAATGTCCCTTAATTTTACAGAAACTGCATATTAAATTAACTTTGTCACACTTATTTGCATAATGTTGGTCACCACATTTGTAACACTTCACTGTATTTGGCTTGTTCCGATTGTACTTTTCTTTTGTTGTATTTGTATTAAATCCTTTATTCTTGCTTGCAAGAGGTTTATTTTTAAAATGTGGTCTGTTAATATCTACAACACCTATTGTATTATTTATAAGTATACCTTTATGTAATTGTGCTGTGTCCCTGGCGGATAGTTCCATTCCCACAGCGATTTCCAATGCTTTATCTAATGTTAAGTCTTTTGTTTCTAGTAGGTAATCTATTTTGGATTCTTTCGCTACGCATACCAAAAACTAACTGGTTTCGTAAGGCTATTATCTGGTATTCTCCAAAGTTACCATTTATCGCAAATTTTTGTAAAGATGTAAGAAATTCCTGTATTGTCTCACCTTCCAGCCGCCTTCTCTGATGAAATCTAAACTTTTCTGCGATTTCTAGAGGTGCTGGACTGTAGTAATCTTTTAGTAGTTTCACAACCTCTTCATACGTTTTATCTGTAGGTTTATTAGGTGCCAACTTATCGCATACCAAATCGTACGTTTCTGCACCCATGTAATGTAATAAATACGGTAATTTTTGAGATAATTCAATAGTAAATACTAGAAATGCACCTTCTAGTCTTCTTACCCATCGTTCCCACTGATATTTTGTATTATCGAACACTTCGATCTGAAACACAATACTTGTAGATGTAGAAGTTCCCATTGTAGTAAGCAGTATTTTCTTGTAGGTAAATCCGTAATCCTCGTCGCCAATTTGTTGTTCTTTATTAATAATAGTAAGAATAAAATGCAATTCAAAATATATTATTTTTCATTCTTGTACATAACTACTGTATCCATGTCAATACAATAAAAATAAAACATAACATAAGGAAAGAAATCAAGATGCATTTGCGCACTATAGATAATGAGGGTATGTCACCGCAAGAGTACAAAGATGTTTTGGCATACATTGTTAAAAATATAGATTCTACTACTGCTAAAGATTTTGCCAAACAATTTCCAAGCAAAATTCCTACATCTAAATTCTTGTGTAACAAATGTGATATTATCGATGACGCTTCCAATGTCACAAAGACATCTATTTCCAATTTATTGAAAAAATCCAATCAAAAGGGTTCCTACACTTAGCCCAAACTATGCACTCTTGTGCCTTGTGTAAGGAACAACATTTCTTAAATCATTGCCCATTTTCTTGGCCTTATCTATCAAGAATACATTCCACAACCGGACGTTTTAAGCCTGAAATCAACGTTTAGTGGTTCCTAAAATTATTGATCCGCTTCCTCAAGTTATGTTCATTAAGGACCTTTTGGATATCCCCCTAATTTACACCTCGCTGATCCGTCTTACCATCAGCCAGGCGACATTGATATTGTGATTGGTTCATCTATGTATCATAAACTTACCTTGCCTCGAAAAATATCTCTTCTTGGTTGGGTCGTTGCAGGTGATTTACCTAATGATTTTCTTACGCCTTCGAAATCTTTATGTTGTGGAATTTCGACAGCTTGCTACTATACTACATTTCAGGTTAATGAACTCAATACTGATCTTTATCAATCTTTGACCAAGTTTTGGAACAAGGATAAACCCAAACCTATTTCGAAGTTGTCTTTACTTTTACCTCAGGAAAGATTTTGTGAGAAGCACTCTCTATACTATTCGCTCGGACGAAACCGGTCGTCTTACCGTTTCGATACCTTTCAATTCAAAATTACTACTTTTGGGTGACTCTAAACACATCGCCGAATCACGGTTTCTCCATTTAGAGAAAAGTCTACACAGAGATCTCGATCTTCTAAGTTTTGTCACAATTCATGTTAGAATACGAATCCCTGGGTCACGTGACCAAGGTATCAGATGCGGAGAGCCATTCCCCTTCCGACGCTGATTTTATAGAAACGATTGATGGTCCTCTGAACAACTCAGAGATACCTCCGCAGTTTGTTCCTAATCACGCTGTTGTTAAACAGTCTTCCTTGACTACCAAGTTGCGCGTAGTTTTCGATGCTAGAGTTAAATCAACATCGGAAGACACCAAACTGCGCAAAAAAAATGACGTCAGAGTGTAAAGCTCAACAAAAAAATATACGTTTGAAAAAATAAAAGTTTAGGTTATGTTACTTCGCGTTTGTTGTCCAAGAATACAATTTTAGATGTAAAATTTTTGAAATAATCATAAAATAAAATCATATTTTATTGTCATAGTTACAAAATCTAGTTTTTTTAAAATACATTTGCCAATAACAATTAATCTCCAGATTTAAATATTAGCAGAGCATTATTTATAAAGCCCATTTCACCACCTAAAATAATAATAAATAGCAACATATTTACATTATAAAATTAAATAAACATACCAGCGTGTACGATTATAAGGCGATTTCCTTTTCCAATAGGAGATTTAAGACCTGCGTTTGTCCCATATGTATGTTTCATTTAAAATTTACATAAGATTATGCAGTAGAATGTATAGTTTATAATCTTCAAAACTAACCTGTGTATATAATTGGTCGTCCTGCTTTCCGATAATTAGTGATCGAAGTTATGAATTCCTTCGAATATTACAAAATAAAACGTTGTTATCCAACTGCTTTTTACCTGAATTGATACTTTTAAACTATTTGTAATTGTTCCACACAATCTTGCGAGCATCTTCAGATAACACATGGCGTTTTCTTGCTTGGCGTGCTTGAGCGTTATGAGATGTACTTGCGTCGCACATTATATAAAGAACTAGATTTGATTACATTAATATAACGTGAAAGTAATAATTAATGTAACTTACTTATAAATTCAATACAGGCAGCGGATAGTTTAAAAAAAAACTGTTTTGTAGAATAAGTAATAAACAAATTTGATACGTCGGAAAAACAAAAGTTGGCAAACGATCAGCTGGAAAGTAACGTTTTTAGAGCGCACAGTACTAATATCTGTGTCATTTTCCAATCATTACTGCATCTTTATCTAGTTTAAAAATGCGTTTCTGCGCTGGTGTCTTCCGATGTTGATTTTACTCTAGCGCAAAAACTTCTAATATTTCAGTTAACGACGTTCAGATCGTCGGTCCTCAAGTTCAGGACAATCTATTTGGTGTCTTATTGCGTTTCCGTGCTTACGACGTCGCCCTCTGTGGTGACATCGCCAAGATGTATCGTATGATCAAAGTCGATTCTGCATCGTGTAAGTTTCAACATGTACCCTGTAGAGACAATGCCGAGAAACCCCTCGATATTTATCGTTAAACACAGTCACTTACGGGACTGCTTCTACTAGTTACTTAGCCACTCGTTGTTTGACCTATATTGCAGACTCACATAAGGATTCTTTTCCTGAAGCTGCTGAAGTTATTTCAAAAAACTTCTATATGGACGATCCTTTATTTTCAACTGATTGTATTCAAAACTCCATTCGAATAAAAGAAGCGTCCTCTATGTTGTCTGCTGCTGGTCTGACTATCTGCAAGTGTTTATCTAATAAACAGGAAGTTTTATCTTCGCTTGTCTCCGATGGCGTCGAATTTTCCACTGTTCCCATTGGCGAACGTTCTGATTCTAAAATTCTAGGTATCCATTGGGATTCTGAGAATGATCTTTTGTTTTGTCAGGTTGACATACCTAATGGCGATTCCGTTCCTACTAGAAGTAAAATTTTATCTAGCATTTCAAAAAATTTCGATTAATTGGGTTTTTACTCTCCTCTTATCATTAGCGGGAAAATTTTGATCCAGAAGCTTTGGCAATCTGGCATTGTACACGGCCTTCCGAGCTGATGGCCGAGTGGTTCGAATTTAAGACCCAGTTACAGCATCTGTATATCATCAAGCTACTTTACAGATTGCGCTCCACGTTTTCTGCGACAGTAGTGTTATTGCTAACGGTTGCTGTTTCTATTTGCGTTGTTGCACTGCAGATGGCCACGTAACTTGTACTTTGTTATTTTCTAAGTCCAAGGTTGCACCTTTACACACAGTGTCCATTCCTCGTTTAGAGCTTTGACAAGAAACATCCTTTAATTCTCCCAAAGGATCACAAGTGCACTGAACTGGTTATTTTAAATGGTCATAAAGAATTATTGAACGGTGGCGCACAACTTCTCGCTCAGATCCGAGAACGTTTTTGGCCCATCGGAGGACTTTCTTACATTAAGAAACTCTTGCGAAAGTGTGTACCCTGTTTTAAGGTCAATCCTGTTGTCAAACATCCGGTCATGGGTAAGCTGCTTGAAACTCGTTTAAAACAAATATATCCATTTTACTATGTTGGGTTGGACTATGCTGGACCTATTAGTATAAAAGATAGATGCACTCGTGGTGCTCGATTCTTAAAAACATATATATGCGTGTTCGTTTGTATGGTTACTCGTGCTATACATTTGGAATTGGTGACTTTCTTAACTACTGACGCCTTCCTGAATTGTTTGAAACGGTTTATAGCGCGAAGAGCTATGTCTAGTTGCATATTTAGTGATAACGCCACTAACTTTCGTGGAGCTAAAACAAAGTTAGACTCTTTATACTCAATTTTGCATATTTAAGTTTTTGGCTTCGAAGTCAATTGAGTTGCAATTTATCAATTCTTACTCTCCACATGAAGATGGCATTTGGGAGAGTGCAGTTAAATCTGTAAAAAAAACGGCAACGCAAACCTCACATTTGAACATCTGTATACAACATTAACTATGATTGAGTCGATATTAAATTCAAGTCTATTGTCAATCCTGTCTTCTGACCCTGACGACATCGTTCCTCTCTCCCCCGGACACTTTTTGGTGGGTCGACCATTAGTAGCGGTTCCCGACCACAATTATATATGTGCGAGCAAATGGACTTTCTATATTTCGACGATCACAACTTATCTCAACATTTTTGGAAGCGCTGGAAAAAAAGAAGTTGTCCCTGTACTTCAAAAACGCCACAAATGGAGCAGGAATCTTCCTGATCTCCACATCAACTCCATTGTACTCCTACAGGACGACGATCTTCCTCCCCTTCAGTGGCGGCTCGGTTTAATAACTAACATACATCGCGGTGCAGACAGTGTGATTCGTACTGCTTCAGTAAGACTACCCGGTGGTTCAGTAGTGCGCCGCTCTGTGCATCGTTTGTGCGTGCTTCCCAATAAGTAAAGAAATTGCTTGTTGTCTTTGGTACAAACTTATACAATCGTACAAGTTCAAACTATTCACATTATATATATATATATTCTATTTTTTTTAATTCTCAAGGGAGGGGTTGCTATGTATGGATTTATAATTGTAGATTGTTTTGCAGTTTTTTAGTCGCTTAGCAATGAATTAATGTAAAAAAAAAATAATACGTCATTCATTTTTGTGTCTATCTTTTATGAATAATCATTTTTGACAAGTTATTGCTACATTCATAATAACTTTTGAATAAAGCCAATAAAAATAAGCAGAATATGGATGGAATATGAATTTTGATTTTATTCAAACTATGTAAGTTGTAGTAAACTGTGACGATAAATACACTTCTAGCACTTTTTCTACAGTGTTGATCAGAACGCGCTTGGCGCGGTTATGGGCATTGGTCGATAATTGCCGGGTGACCCCACTCCTTTTCTTGAGCAATTTATTTATGAATACTAAGTAAACATTTGAGTATTTTTAAGACAAGTTTTGGAAAGGCTGTTTCGTTATCGTAATAAATAGTTATCTACGAATAGGTGCTACTGTTCATAATAGATTACTTGATGATGCAATAATTGTTTTAAACTCATCAAAGCCTACTACCAGAAATTTAATCGAATTTATTATTTAGCTGTAGTTAATTTTTAAGTGTTTTAATAGGATTTTTCACATTTTTCTAAATATTTTCACTTGAAGTAAATGTATTTAGGTGTTTACTTAAATTTAAACTTAATAAAAGAGTTATTTATCTGTCATTGTTTAAGAGAAGGTTTGGAAAGGCTTTTTCGATATCGTAATAAATAGTTATTACGAATAGGTAGCTACTGTTCATAAGAGATTACTTGATGATGCTTTTGATGAGTCGAATATTATGAATTATGAATTGAAATAAATGTACATTTGCAGAATAATTTGCTTTGATAGTTTTTTTTTTCAAAAATGTTTCATAAAAAAAAGAAATATTTGAAAATGTCAAGAATGAGGGTCGGAACGTCGAATTATCATTAAGTGTTATACATCGTTGGATTTAGAATAAAAAAAAAGAATCATTTTATATCATTAGCTAATTTCCGCCCCATATGAAAAAATAAAGTTTATGATGGTCTCTAATCGACGAAACGTCGGATTAATTTTTTTCTGTCACTCATCAATAGAGGATAAAAAGTGGCAATGGCAAAGTGTAATTTATTGTTTTTATAACTGTTCAAATAAAAGAGATATGGCTAAAAATAAAAATTGTCGATTTTCAGTTTTTTTCGAATATTTTGAAAATATTTGAGATAGCCTAGATTTCAGAATGGCATTTTAGTGGGCTCGAAATTCTCTAAAACTTTCTCTATTGAACCGTCTTTCGATTTTTTATAGTTTCCAAGATAGCAACTCTGTACAGACCAATTTAGGACACACTGTATGTATATATATATATATATATATATATATATACACTGTATGTATATATATATATATATATATATATATATATATATATATATATATATACAGGGTGAGTCAGTGTTTTGTAGACAAACTTTAACAGGAGATAGAACACATGTTTCTAAAAAGAAAAGTTCCTATAAACATATGTCGTAGAAGGCTTCGTTTCCGAGATACAGGGTGTTGAATATAATTTTTTTCTCTCAAATTTTCATTATAACTCATAAACGAATGCTTAGATTTTTTTCATGTTGGGGGGATAATGTCTATTAATTAAGGGGCATAAAACAAGCGATAAGAATGTTCACAAGTTCTTCAAGTGTATTAACCGGAGTGGTATGCACTTTTTCCTTTATGAATCCCCATACAAAAAAGTCAAGTGGCGTTAAATCGGGGGATCTAGGAGGCCACGCCACTGGACTTCCACCTCCCCGGGTAGTTATTGTTTAGCCAATTTCTTACATTTCTGCCATAATGGGCCGGACATCCATCAAGCTGAAACCAAGAATGTCCTCTTAAATTCAAAGGAATGTGTTCCCACATATTAACATGTTCTTCTTCTAAAAATTGTAGGAAATTTTCTGAATTTACACGTTGTGGCAAGAAATAAGGTTCAAACACGTGGTTGCCGTAAATTCCAATCCAGACGTTTGTACTAAATTCATGTTGAAAACTTTTTGGTCGAATGGCATGTGGGCTTTCATGTGCCTATATATGCAGATTGTGAAAGTTTACGATACCACGACGAGTAAAACAGGATTCATCAGTCCACAGTATAAGAAATCTCTATTATTTTGAATGGAGTTAAGAACCCACCTACAATAATTAAGTCTTCGTTCGGCGTCACCTGGACATAAACCATGAACAGGTTGAAAATGATATGGGCGTCTGTGATCCCGTTTTAAAACCCGGGAAACTTTACTTTGGCAAATACCAAGAGCAACAGCAGTACGTCGAGTACTTGTCGTGGGGTTCCTATTACATTCACGCAATATACCCTCTCCAATTCTATCTCGTCCACGGTTTTTCTGTCGGCCCCCATGTACATTTTTCAAACCCTGGTTAACAAATCGACGATGGATACTCACAAAAACGGAATGATGATGTTGTCGTCTATTTGGAAATCTTCTCCGATACTCCCTAGCTGCGTACCTTGAATTCCCATTTGCGAACCCATAAATAAAATGAATGTCGGCTTGTTCGCTATTTGTAAATGTAAACGGCATGTTACACTAATTAAAAGCTGGCAAATCAAATGAAATAACTTTTGAACTTAAAACAATAATTAATAACGGTGAAATTATTCAAGATGAAGCAAGTGTTTGTAAAAAGTCAAACTGTCGTTTCAAAATATAAAATTTAATACTTACTTGTTTTCCAAGGAGTATCATATTTTGTTGCAGTGAAATAAGGGTGCATCATTTAGTTAACTTAAGACGTTCTATTGTACGTCGCTGTGAAATGTGTATTGAAAAGAACGGTTTACATTTTGAACAAAGTGTCTAATTTTATTATACTAGTGTTATTGTTATTTATTTATAAATCGTTATTGCTAAGAATTCTTATTAATTTCACAATTATTAATTAAGTATTGTTACAATAATAAATAAGGATTTTTAAAATTAGTGTACTAAACAGATTTCAATTTACAAAAGTCTTGTATTTGAGTATGGCTTGATACAGTGGCGGCTCTTTAATGAGAGCAAGTGAGCAGCGGTCTATAACTTATTAGAATCTCACTTAAAAACTACATACATGTATATGGCGAAATTGATACATACATAATTATACAGAAAGTATTGACCGCATAACAATAATAATTATGCATTTCTTTTTATACGAGGATAATAACAATGGATACTAAAAAAAACCGATAACCTACCTATTTATAAATGAAAATGTATTTGAAATTTGAAAGAAACGATCGTTAGGTACTAAAATGGCTCTAAATGTTTTATTATATCTTTTTTATTAAAAACTTTATATTCAATTATTCACATAAAGCACATTACTTAACTTAGTACCACATCAAACACTAAAAATCAAAATAACTCGGAAACGCATAGGAATTTCGAAATTTGTTAAACTATATGTAGATAATAAAAATAACAGTTTTTTTAAAAAATAGTCATTGGCGTAGAAGTTCTGTTTATGAATGGGGTTGAGCACCCCCTCCACTCCGCCACTGTGCAAGTTTGTGAACATTATTATCGCTTGTTTTATGTTCCTTAATTAATAGACATTATCCCCCCAACATGAAAAAATCTAAGCATTCGTTTGAGTTACAATGAAAATTTGAGAAAAAAAAATTATATTCAACGCCCTGTATCTCGGAAACGAAGCCTTCTACGACATATGTTTATAAGAACTTTTCTTTTTAGAAACATGTGTTCTATCTCCTGTTAAAGTTTGTCTACAAAAAACTTACTCACCCTGTGTATATATATATATATATATATATATATATATATATATATATATATATATATATATATATATATATATATATATGTATACAGGGTGTCTGTATATTACACTGACAACGCTTAACTGTAGATTCAGGAGATAAAATAATGGTTTTTTTGCTAAACATTTTGCAACGACGTAATTTTAATTAAAATTTTAATTAAAAAAAATTGTTAAATTTTGGTAAGTTTGTCGTAAAAATCTGAAGTAGCATTGCAAAAGGATAAAAACCACTGTAGTAGTTAATACAGAAAGGTTTTAACTTTTATTTTATTAATACGAAACTTACGGTACATAGTACATAAGTGGCTTAAAATCAAAGTATGTAATTAAGAAGACAAATAAAAACTGTCCTAGAAAATAGTAGAAAAATAAATCTTTATTTCAACAAATGTTAGTAATGTTTACCCTCGCAACGTATACAAGCCTGAGCTCGTCGTAACAAACTTGTGCGAACAGTACGTAGTATCGCAGGATTTTGGCGAATTTCTTCTGAAGCAGCTACTATTCTTTGCCATAAATCGTCGCCTCGAACAAGATTGACGTAAACTTTTTCTTTTAAAACTCCCCATAGATAAAAGTCCATTGGGGTAAGGTCAGGAGACCTGGTTGGCCACTTTGTTGGTGCATCAGCTCCTCTACCGATCCACCTATCACGATATGTAGCATTTAAGTATTCTCGCACAGGGAGGGGAAAATGTGGCAGTGCTCCATCATGCATAAAAATTAGATCGCGACGTAACTCTAACGGTACATTCTCAAGTAATGCTGGCACTTCGTCTCGGATAAATTCTAAATAAGACTGAACATTTAATCTTTGTGGCAGAACAACAGGGCCTACTAAAAAATCTGTAACGATTTCAGCTCAGGCATTAATAATAAACTGGCGTTGAAAGGAATTTGGTCGAATTATTCTAGGATTTTCATCACTCTATTCGTGAAATTTATGAAAGTATCAAATTCCATTTCGTGTAAAGCACGATCTGTAAACAAAATTTGATCAAAAAACCTATTATCGCCAATAAAACCATTCATAATCCACTCGCAAAATTGTACGCATAACGCAGGATCCCCATCTTGCAATTCTTGGACACGTTGAAGATGATAAGGCGGCAGAAGTTGTTCTTTCAATGTTCGGTGAACAGTATCCTTTGGTGTGTCAAATAGTCTTCTCAAGCTTTCTCTTGTATTTTCTTCAACAGCGTTAGGATTGCTTCTTCCGTTTCAACGTGAACTTGCCGGGGGTGACATACATCTGCAGTGGATTTCTTCAATGTCCCAAATTCCCTTAGCCGTCTATCTACTGCAGCAAAGGTGGAATGATGGGGAATACGTCTGTTTGGAAATCTTTCTCCGTAAAATTGTGCTGCTGCTCGACAATTCATTCTACCCCAGAATGTCAATAGATTCCTTTGACGAACTGTACGAGCGGTTACAAAATACCATTCAGCGCAAAAATACCAAAATGAGAAATTGTATTCAGCCTGAAGAAATGCTAGCCATAACATTGAAGTAAGTACGAGGTCAGACTTCTGAATATTGGACGATTTTGCCTTGGTGGGATGGTGGAGTAGGCAATGCATTTTCAGTAAGAACTGAAGGAATCGATGGTGAGTCGTAAGGTGGGAAACGTGGATGTTCCAAGTAGTGCAAAGTCGTAGTTGTTCAGAAAGGTTGCTGAAGTGGCTGTGGAAATGTCTGTGGGTGGGGATGGTATGTCGTTGACTCTGTTGCTGAAACTGGAAAGCGGATTGTGCACTGTAACCATGATAGTGGAGAGTTGCAACCTTTTGTTTCTCAATTTTGGCAATGACCTGAAGAACCTCCATTTGGAATTGAATCCATTACTCACTACCGAGTATGGTGCATCAGACTGTGATAGGACATTTGGGAGGTCGGGTTCTCAGGTTCTGTTTTTTCCAATAGCTTTAAAATCGTACATTTTCTTATGTTTCCTTCGTGGTTGACTACTGCAAAAAGCTTTTTCCAGAGGTAAGGCTCACTTCATGTTGTGTGTTCTCAGGAGGTTGTTGCGAAGTGCCATTATTTGCATCCTTGTTCTCCTCCTCTATTACGAAACTGGAGTTTGTTGTTGAATATGTACTTTCTTTTTCAGGTTCGCGAACGCGTCACGTAGATGTTTCCATCGTTTCAACACTTCCGTACCACAAAAGAAAAAAAATTAAGTCGCGCCTACATCAGCTACTTAAAAAATAAAATAATTACCTTTTCCTTGTTTAGAGATTAATTTTTTTTTTCGTTTTTTAGATATCTAACAAGTGGATATACAGTCATCGACCCTTATTATTCCTTTAAAGTAGGAATCTCCACAGCAGGAGTGATAGTTTGAGATGTTTGTCAAGCAATGTGGAAGGTCATGCAAAGACAGTGCAAATCTTTCCTTACAAAAGAAATCCGAGTATCAGTACAAATGGATTTAAACATGTAACAAACTTTCCCCATTTCATAGTGGCACTAGATGGGAAACAAGTCCAGTAGAAAGTGGATCTATGTATTTTAATTGTAAAGACTACTATTCAGTTGTGTTAATGGCCATTGCAGACACTGAGTACTGCTTTGATTTTGTGCATATTGGTAGCTTTGGAAAAGACTGCGACTCGTGGGTTTATAAACATCCTCAAGCTGCGGAAAGCATTAGAAAGCACTTCAAAAATCTACCGACGAGAAGTGCTTACTAGGCACGGAAAGTCCGAAAGTGCCATATTTTTTGTTGGCGATGCAGAATTTGGGCTGCATAATCATTGGCAAAGGCCTTATGCTGGGATACATTTAACAGTAGAAAAGAGAACTATCGATTGTGTCGCGCAAGATGATACATAGAATGCGCTTTCGGTATCCTCAGCAACAATTGGAGAATATTCCACCGACCCTTAAATTCCCAACCACAATTTGCTAATGATATTGTTAAAACCTGCGCCATTCTTCATAATTATGTTAGAAATGAATAAACGATTAAAGATTCAACGCTATTTATAGGACTGGAAGATATTCAAGTAGAGAGTACTACAAGAGGGGACCTAAAAGCTAATAATGTGAGAAACATTCTATGTAAATATTTTATTTCAAGTGTAGGGTTTAGAACCCAAATATCTAGATCCCACTGATTTTTGGTGTTGGTAGATTTACGAGGTAAAGAGTAAGAGGGGTAAATGTGATTTTCTTTACCCCGCAAAAACTTGAAAAGGAAATGTATCTAAATTTAACACTAATTGTTTAACCCTAAACAATTATAAACCCTGGTGGTGGTAAAGCTGCGGAGTTACGAGTTTAAGGTGTAATGTGCTTTTCTTTCGTTGGTAATAACACATCTTAAATAGTAAATGCATTCAAATTTGACACAAACGTTTAGGACTTAAATGTCTAGACCCGAGTGATTTTTGATTGTGGTGGTGGTAGAGCTGCGGGGTAGGAACAGGAGAATACTTTATATTTTCTATTGTTCGCAATAACTTGTGACAGCATAATTTGCTGCACAGTGCCCGAAAGTGATGTGTCGGCTAGTCAGGAGAGCAGAACATCGGATGCGCGGGTGGAAACGAAAATACAGCAGGGAAAGGGAAAGGAGTAGGAAGAAGAACAAGGAGGGATGTTGAGCGCCACAAACTTTGATTTAGCCCCCAAAGTTTGAAAGGGGAGGAACAGTCAAACACAAACAAAAAGGGAAAAAAGAAAAAAAGTAAATCGAGAATACTCGTATAATAAACACCAATATAACTAAAAATAATTATGCACTGTAACAAAACTTGTAACTGAGGAAAATGAATGAATGTAAAGAAAAAATAATACCTATTAACAATGTTTAAATTATACAAAAATTATATTGCAACAAAATAAATTATCTTACAGTAAGCGATAGTGAAATGTAGATTACACAAAGAGAACTCTGTATATTGATTAATATTGAAATTTATATTGCAAAAAGATCTACTACTCATTAGCGAGTTGCCCTGTATGTATATGTACTCAGGACAGTAGCTACAGTACTTATCAGTAGTTCCAATAGACATAAAAAAATGGCTACACTAAAAGAATTCTCATAACCTCAAAAAAAAAAATAACGTTTATGCGATTAATGTGCTAAATATCAGTGTTGTTGCTGGAGCTAATTGTCCAATTCTAGCACCAACTTGACAATTCACTAAGGTGTTTTATAGACTGACCACATGTGCGAAGTAAGTAATTATACGGCAGTAATAGTGAGAATAAATTGAAATGATCTGACCTTTTAGTTCCTTCAAGATGTTTTGAAGCTGACGAGTTGGTAAAGCAATTCACAGGTGATCATCAATTGAAGTTTTACTTGTTGAAGTAACAGCTCTCGTTACCTCTCGATATACTTTCCTTCTTTTGAAGCAAGAATGTTGGTGGTTAGGAACCAGAAAAAAAACCTGAGATCTTGGTTGGTTTATTCGTGAATCATGTGTGTAACATCCGAAATCTTTCCGATATACCATTTAGACATCACTTAGAAATTTGTTGTAGTAAATTACTAAATTGTATAATTTTAAGTGAAGCAGAATATCCCAAATGAAACTTGGTACGAGTTAAAAACTCAGAACATGTGCTTCAAACCTTTCACACATGCACTTTGTAAAAGTGAACAGGAAGTATCAAATAAAATTCTTTTTCAGTCGGTGAAATTCTGTTTTCTGGTTACTTTACTTGAGCCGCGAAAATGATTTTCAAATTAAAAGGAAATGTAAATAAAATGAAGTTAGCTATCATCTTAATATTGCAATAATTTAAATCTTAAATCAAACTGGAAGTTACATGTAAAGTGTGTTGCCTATCTGTTGTTGACAAATTGTAATTAATAAAATTTGAGTAAAGTGGGTTGCCTATCTATCATTGTAAAGGTTTAGGTACTTAGGTTAAATATATTGAAATAGATGAAATTTAGCCGTTACAAATTCAAATTTCGCATAAGTATTTGATTGAATCGACTCAAATAATAGACTGTTAGAAATTTTTTTGAACCAGTTACCACAATTTTTTTTACTCTATTGATTAATAACTTAACAATGTGCTAGAAGTCTAAGTTTTGATATTTATTATTATTTTGATAAATTATTAAAATAATCGATTTATCAAAAAAATTTATTATTTTCTATAACTGATTATCAGTTTTTCATATTCAAAATTATCCACTCCTAAACTCAAAATGTCAAAGGTAAACAAATCGAATCCCTTGACAAGTGATCAACTAACTGTAAGGTTATTGTGACGCATCATGTATGTGCAGTATTTTGATAACGTATGTAATGTATTTTGAGTGCAGCTGAAGTGAGTTTGCATGAAAGAATTTTTTTTTGTGTATGCGTAATGTAAGTTGGTGTAAATGATACGCCACTGGATTTTTAATGATATTGATTAATAACTTAACAATGTGCTAGAAGTCTAAGTTTTGATATTTATTATTATTTTGATAAATTATTGAAATAATCGATTTATCAAAAAAATTTATTATTTTCTATAACTGATTATCAGTTTTTCATATTCAAAATTATCCACTCCTAAACTCAAAATGTCAAAGGTAAACAAATCGAATCCCTTGACAAGTGATCAACTAACTGTAAGGTTATTGTGACGCATCATGTATGTGCAGTATTTTGATAACGTATGTAATGTATTTTGAGTGCAGCTGAAGTGAGTTTGCATGAAAGAATTTTTTTTTGTGTATGCGTAATGTAAGTTGGTGTAAATGATACGCCACTGGATTTTTAATGAGGCTTTATTATCGTATGAAGGAATATTTGAATGATGTAGAAAGATTTTCGTGTTAAAAGCGTTAAATTTGGTTGAGAAATAATGTTTTGAGTAAATTTTTATTGATACGGCACTGGTAAAACTCTTGGTCTTTTTACTGTGTTTGAAGGAATTTGACTAAAGAAATGATTGTAGACGTACGAATGAGTGAGTTTGTGGTATATTGAAATTGTATTAACGTGCAGTAAGGAATATGGATGCATGTTTTTGATTGTGGAAATTTTTGGTAATGTTGTGACATATTGGTAAATTGAATGCGTAAAGGGACATTAGAATGGGATGATTTCGCGAAAATGATGCGGAAATACAATTCGCGCACATGCAAGATGTGTATGAAAAGACGAAGAACGACCTGGTGAATATACTGAAAGAATGTGGTGATGATAGATGATTTACTCGAGGAGATTTTATACATTTTCACATAAAATAAAGATGGCGGCGGGTGTTGTACAGGGTAGCGTGGTTGAGTCCATGTTGGACATTGTGACGCGATGTAGGGACGCAGTAAATACGCGATTATGATAAGTAGATTTTGAATTTAGCGCGAGATGCATTTGGAAAGGAGTGCTGAAGGCATATAAGGCATATAAGTGCCCGCCTTGAGATAAGAGAGAAGCTTAAGCGTTGACGAGAGTAGACGTCGCGCGCGGTGAGTTATGATTAACGCTTAGAATGTTGTAGTGCGGGGGTTTTGTTTATGAAAATCGTAATGTGTGCAGCGTATAAGTATAACGACTGCAATAACCCTTAGTGGGATTGATAATAAGTAAACATTCATAAATAAACCAGGTAGTAAATTGAGGGTTGAAGGAAAAACTATTTTATATTATTTTTCTTCAATAAATTAAAAGTGCTTATGCAGATCTGAAAATTAAACAAGTATTTTGTTAAAAGTGTTTAGCACAGCACGTGACATTACAAAAGTTTTATAAGCTTAAGGTAATCACTTAAGTTAACGGACCGTAAAAGTAGCTTAAAGAAGTGGTGGTTTTATGAACGTTCGAAGTATATTCGTACAATCGTCGCCAAATACAATTCTATTGTATAAAAAAGCAAGTAAGAGATTCGATATTCAAAGGGGAAGCAAACATACCCTTTGTGTTATTCGTGTATGTAGTGAAGAGCTAACATCTATACATAAATACGATGTTGTGCTAAATTAAAGAAAACAAGAGGACATGTGAATGAAGAAACGTTCGTGGGTGCGTTAAAGGAATACGATTGGTGTGTGTGTGTGTGTACCCAAAGTGCTGGCCAATTTAAAGATCGTTAGCAAATAAAGGACTACGTCTCACCGATTAAATGGACTGCATATCATACCGGCAGAAAGCTGATTAAATGACCTTTATTGTAAGAATTAGCTATAAGACTTAGACGAATACGAGAACTATCACCTTTTTAAGATAATTTTCTTTCTTTGGTTTGACGATTATTCATTTAAGTTAAAATAAAAAAAAAAGGTAATGGAGCTGTGTCGATATTTTGTGTATGTTTAGTTCTAAGATGTGGGGATTTTTTAATTAGGGCTATTTGGTGGTTTCGACGACGGTTGTGTAAATGTTTATCCACAATATATGTAGAGTGTTTAAATTATTTCGTTGCTTATTTCTGATATTGGCTTGACTGGTATATATATTTAACAATTGAAAGTAATCTTTACCTTACTTTATTTTGGAGATTAAGGATCGATCTGACATCTTGTATTGGCCAGATCGTTCACAAAATTTCAGCAAAAATTTGGAAAATAAAGCAGAACATTAGTAACAAAATACTCCATTTTGATTTAGTATTTCCATAAAGCAGAACGTTTATATTTGAAATAATAAAGCATACATATATTTATGAATCTCTAACTACGATCACTAAAGTTGGTATTTTAATAATATATAAAGGGATCATTAATGAGGAAAGCACTAATCATTCTAACGTTGAGTTATTTAGCAATTAACGAGTAGTTTTCATTGGGATAACGAATATCACTAAATCGTTTCGTTTATTCATTTTGTGTTACAGGTTTTTCTAAATTGGGCATTGACTATTTATTTAATTTTAAAGTTCATTAACCGCTGCAGATTTAAATTGGTGGACATTTTAAAAACTACATAAGTTAATGTTTTATTTTTATGAATTGGAGTTTCATTTATACAGGGTGTGTTCAATAAGTTATAACGACCCATGGATCAATAAATTTTCTGAAGTTTTGAGTTGATTTGTTTGGAAGTGTTTGACTTTGAAAGGTTAGTGTATGACTTTACTGAGTAGACTTCAATCCTGTTTTCCACAGTCAAACAGGATTAATTTACCATCTCGCCTAAGACGATTTGTTTTAGCAAAATTTAAGATTGTGGTGGCGCCAAGAGACATCCTTCCCGGACTGAGCTGTATAAGTTGTGAATTTGTGGTAAGTGTAAGATGTTTGAGCTTGTTATTCAATCATTTTACTCTTATCTCGATCATTTCCACTGTAGCTGTTGGCAACCCGCTTACTAATATAAGCGTACACGACGCCTAGGCGGATTGGACGTTAACATAACAAGGAGCGTAATCAACTATTGTAAAACAGAAGACAAATCTTCTATTTCGTTGCTGTATAAGATTTATTGTAACTGACTTTTCATATTTTCTTATTCAGGTAAGTTAGTAGGTAAACTCAGTCGTATTTATCAGTTTACCGTGCGCAAGTTTAGATCAGAGTACCGGGTTGACTGAATAATTAACAATGTTGACTGACCGACTGATGTTGACGCTAGAGCTGTTTCAGGTTCGCTTGCCTCTGTATCGGGTCTATCAGTTATGAAGCTCCCTAAAATCTGCTTCGATTGTAACGCCATTTTCCTTACTTTATTTTAATGTAATTGACTTTACTTTAATTTTACTCGTAACTAGCTCAAACGGTTTTACGTCTACAAGAAAGTGATTCGTTTTCTGATGTCGGAATTGATCACTGTACGAGATGGTCTTATAAGTTATGTACATGTATTAGCTTTTCTTTTTAGAGTACGAAATATTTATACACTTAAAACTAATAATGTTAATATGTACAAATGAATCAAATTAAGAAATTATTTCGAAAGCTAAAAAAGTTGGCCCTTCTGCTGGACCGGAACCTGGTGGCCTCGTCTTCGTGGACACCTTTCTCAGGGATTTACGGCATTGGTCTTCAGTTTACTCTACTTTGGGATTTTCTGTGAAAATATAGTGAATAGTGCGGCTATACGTTCAAATGACCCAGTTTTGTCCTATTTTAATCTTAGTTAAAATGAATTATCAAAAAATACATGAAAATTTTGAAGCCGGTCCTGTCTTTTTGGTGGCAGGAGGAACCAGCAAATATTTTTATGTCGTTATTTAAACTATATGAGATGTTGGGTGATAGGATAGCAAGGGTCTTTATACCTGCCAAGGCCTACTAAAATGATCAATATTTTAAAGAGACTGGTTTATATGTGAACGTGACTACGATTTTATTTTGCCTTTATAAAATAAAAGCATTTACGGTCACATTTTATTGAAATGTGCTCTATTTAAATGGAATTGCACGGACTAAATAAATATGTATAGGGCTTACGTATTCTAGTTAATTATTTTATTCTAATTACCTTTCGTAATTAGTAGAAATGATATCCAAACCAAAATGACGGTATTTGCAGTATTACACCTTGAGTGTTAGATATGACTACTCTTGTTGTTTATGTATTCGCGGTGTGATTTTGGTCGCGATAATAGTGACCTGGAGCGCCTTAATGACAGCAATGATAACCTTAATAAGGTATTTAAGCGTTCGGCAAACGTTTAGTTTAAAGATCGTTAGGTACGGGATAAACTACGTGTTCCTCAATGTAGAATCTCCATTTTAAAAACAATGCGATTTGGTTTTATAAAACAAAGCTTTCACGGTTTTAATTCTATTAAGCATGTATTTTAAAGCGGATTAATCTAACTAATTATGCTTTAATTATTGATCTATATTTAATTAAATAAACTCGGCCGGGTTACTGAGTCTTTAAACTCGTTGGACGGAAGTAGATGGTATCTTACCTGCTGGATCTCTCACGATGAGTGGGCGGGCAGGACAGCGGTTATTTTACGATTAAAATGCACTACTCACGTTTACATACGAAGTTCGGAGTTTCTCTAGGAAACTAGGTAACCCAAATATGATCTACTTGCGGGCACCTGGTTGCGGTCAATCTGCTGGCTTCCTGCACTTCGGTTCTTTAACTATATTGCCTAGTGTAGGAGTATTTGTATGAGTCTGGGTACTATGTGTAGGTGGAATATTATTTACAAGAATCTGGACAAATATCCGTTGCGCTGTTTTAATGATCTCCCTGAGTTTGACAAAATTTAGACGAGCATTTTGATAATATCTGTGAATATTAATTAAAGCAGGACAATTAGAAAATAATTAATAATAACAGGAAAATTTGGTAAAGGATGCTGTGCTCTTAACACGGTGAATAAATTGCGATCAAAAGGGAATATTCCGGTGTTTCTGAAACCATTGATGATTGTCACCGGAATCATGGCCTTTTGATGGGCTTCATTCACGAAAGCAGCAATATTGTATATGGAAAGAACCTTTCCGGGATTCAGCTTCTGCCACGAATCCACAGCGGAAACGTAATAGGTTTTGAAGGGATCTTAGCAGGATACATCTAATGGTTGTAATTTTCCACTGCAATGTCGCGGTAAAGTTACAATTGTTGTACCATTATCTCTAACCAAGTTGATCACTTCAATTCATATATGGGTCTGGTGATATCCATTACCAGTAATGTCGGATTTTCTTTGGATGTCAAGGTGTGCTTGATGAAATGTTTGATGACTTGAGGAAGAATTGTTTCAGTTAGCTCGCAGCTTTTCGTCGCTAGTCCGAGAGACCCTGGAGGACCATTTATCAACATATGATCCGGAAATTTTACTCCAGGAAAAACTAAAGCGGGTGGTATGGTGTTTCCCGGGGCACTCACGAAACAGCACGTTGTTCGAGAGTGCATTTTTCTCTAGCTGCTACAGTAGCCTTTACACCCATTTTCTGCGATAATCTTAAGACTTGTCAACCACAGTACCCGACTCGTCAAGATTCCATACTCTGGAGTCATCTGCAAAACTTTCCGAGCGCTGTAGGGCTGCCTCAAGATTGTCATAAAATACCTTCACAGTGTGAGGATTGGATGATGTGCAGCGTGATAAAGAACATTTTTCAGGTTGTCTTATAGACAAAGTCGGGTTTCTTTTTAAGAATCCTGTCATCCAATCAAGATCTGCTGCTGAATTTTTGTGCCAATTCGGAGGTACATCAATATCATTGAGGGTTGCCATTTCATAGGTCAATTCCCTAGTATCACGAGTTGACTTTCTATAGGAAAATTTGGAAGAAGTTATTAAATAATAAACCAATATATTTTCCTGAATTTTGTAAATACCAAACGAGGTTGATATTTTGGGGTGAGGCTCTGTATTCGCCTCAGCTTTTTACTTTTTTATATATCTGCAGAAGGTAAGTTATGCAATCAAATTAATTTATTATCACTTTCCATTTGTCATACTTACCGATATAATGTAACGTAGTTCTAGTTCTACAACCCTCTCCATTTGTTCGTCGGTAAAAGTTCAGATATTGATTGTTCTTACTCGAATTCTCATGATTTTCCAAATATGAAAGAAATGGAAACGGTTTAGTCAGATTACTCATTCATACATAACTAACATGCATTACAGCCTTATATATTTCATACGTTGAATTTTATATAGGTAATTAGCACATTTCACTAAAAAATAGTTTATATATGTGAGATCTGCTGGGGGCCCAATGAAACATGTTTCAGTGTGCCCCAAATTATACGGACAAACTCTAAAATAAAACACTCACTTAGGCTTGGAGCGAATGAAATCATTGTTAAAATATTTACTTTCCTTACCCAAAAATGAGATTAACCTTCTTGGAAATACAAGACAACAGCCCTACTATAATGCATGATATTAACTGACGAGTGATAGTCGCCAGCGCGCACACAGTGAACAACATAACAGTCGAAGCTTCCATAATCGCGAAATTTGAAATGTTTCACTGTGCCCTTTGTTACACTCTACCCCACTCTACCTTACGTGATTATTTACTGTTTTACAAAACACTGACTAAAAATAATTGTTTTGTTTGTGCATTTCTGTGTATGGAAAATTATTTTTTGCAAGTTTCATACTGATGGCAAACATTGAAATAAATCGCTCGCTTAAACAGTTTGCGAGAACCCTTATCAACGACGGTTGAACTTGTTTCAAAATTTACTGCCTAGACTGATGTAGGAAGTAGAGTAAGTGCAGTTTTTATTATTGATATGTACAATCAAGGGCAAACCACAAAATATTCAGAGATGTTAAGTCTGTATAATTTTTCTTTAAAACTACGATCTTTTAAAAAGAAATAGATCTATTACCACAGTTTCAATTATCCAATTGGTCCCGAGCCGAATTGTGGAATTGGCCTTTTTCTGTTTGTTTTGCGAACCGAACTTGGAATATTTATGCCGAACCCAACCCCGAACCATACCAAGCAATATGCTCGGATCGTTTAGATTCGTAAGTACGATTTTGGAGAGGGCCTGTCAAACACAATTGAAAATCACAAGTTGCAGATAAACGTTTAAATATTGCGCTGCAATTTCTAAACACCCTGTTTAATTGAAGCACGATACCGTTAAATTAAACATAAAAATAAGGAATAGAATACAAAAAACTGGAAGCTGATACGATGATAAAATTATAAAAGAAAGGAAAAAATCTGAAAATGTAAATTTTCATCATTATTACACATATAAAAAAATACTTATCTTTTTTGGTTTTTTAAAGGGTGTATTTTTATATTTATGTTATACAATCTAAACGTTCAATTAATTAATTAATATATAGTTACTATTTATGAAGATAACTGTAAGTGTTATCGATACGTTTAGATTGGATAACAAATAGAAAAATACACCATATAAAAAACCCAAAAAAAGATAAGTATTTTAAAAGCAAAAAATGTTTGTGCATATGCGGAAGTTTTTAAGTTGGTACCAGTAGAAAAAGTAACCGATCAAAAAATTCATCTGGTCAGACTTAGGTTAGATACATCACATGTACAAAAACCTTATAAAAAAACAAACTGAGGACTAGTTACATATTTTAGTGTTAAATTTTTGTTCACTTCCGAAAATTTGTGTCGTCTTTCCAGAAACAAGTGACCAACCATGAAAATGTTTTATTCGGTAGGACTGAGATCTTAGGTCACATCATATGAGCATAAAAACAAAAAAAAGTTAAACTGGAAGAGCATCGCTTATTAACACAAACGTATAAAGCCCAGATCTATTGGGAAAGTGCGTTGTAAACATTGTATGAAGCAATTAACAGTAGTAATATCACAAGTGAGTGAGAATAAATTGAAAATAATTTGACAGATTTTTGAAAACCTGTTGCCGAATGGCAACAGGGTTGAGAAAATATGAGAATTATTTTCTAATTTATCGAACTCTCGTGTGGTATTCGTTGGATTATTTTTGACGTTACAATAAGAAACACGTTTTCAATATTATATTTTTATTTTAACAAATTAAGGTTTCTGAACTTTCAAATTAATGACAGAAGTCAAATCGAAAAATACGTTGTTATTCAATAAACACAAAATACTTAAAATTATTCCCGCGGTAATAATGTAGGTAGATTATTCCTACTATAATAATGTTTTGATTGGCTAAAACGTACACACATGAGTGAAATTGAAAGTTTCTATTGGTTTTTAGAAAACGTCAAAAAATAATCCTCATAAAACATTTCATTTTTTATACATAAGCGAAACGGCCTTCATAATTATTTTTATATATGGTATTGAAAAATTAGCAGAGTGGTAAATCATTTATTGAAATATATAAATTCTTATAACTACGTTCACATGTAATGTTGTAATGATGTTTTTTTTTCACCCTCTTTTTTTTTATTTTCCGCAATCAAGGTTGCTTTCTGGAAAAGTTACTACAATTCTCCCTCACTATAAAATTCACATCTTCGGCTTGTAATACGTAATCGCGCAGGTGAATCGGAGGCTGGTGTCTGCGTTCTGAACGGCGGATGGTTGGATTTTCAATGTTCTCGGGCTCGCCCATAGCAGCTGGAGGAACTACAATTGCAGGTTGCGCGACTGGTTGCTGACTCAACATAGGAGGAAAAATTTCAACCTGACTCGGAAAAATTAGTGCTTCTACAGGATTTTCAACATCTGAAGCAAAAGATACATTCTTCTGAACCCCAGTTTCTCGCAATTGGTCGATGTGTCTTTTGTAATTGTAATCATCATCAAGTTTTATGGTGTAATGGAGTAATCCATGCTTTGCGATGACTTTACCGAAACGCCAATTAGGCTTTGACTTGAGGTAATATCTAGATTAAACTCGGTCTCCCAGTTTTAATTAACGAGTTCCAGACTTCAGAAGTCTCTCTGGTTATGGAGTCTTTTCAGGAGGTTTAATGGCATCCAGTCTAATACGAAATCTTCTCTTGAGGTAACGCTCGGCTGGCGAAGTTCCATCTGCAAGTGGCGTTGCACGCAAGATACGCAATCTTGCGTATCTTTTGATGGAAATTGAGCGGTTCTTGTTCCATGGCCTTTAACTTGTTTTTCAAAGTCTACCGTTCCGTTCCGCAAGGCCGTTGGTTGCTGGATGTCCTGGGGCGGAGAATTTCTGAATAATCCCATTCTTTTTGCAGTACATTTTGAATATTTCGCTGGAAAAGTAAGTTGCGTTATCTGATACCAGAATTTTAGGATATCCATGAGTTGAGAATACGTTTTCTAGAAGTTCGATGGCCTTGTTTGGAGATGGGGCTTCTCGAATAGAATGTGCTTCAATCCATTTTGATTTTGCATCGACTATGAGGTGAATGTGCTTGTCTAAGTAAGGTCCAGCGTAGTCTATGTGCAGGCGATGACAGTTTTCTTGGGGTTCCTCCCACACGTGTAAAGAACCTTTGGCGGGATTTCCTCGGGTCATATCGCACTGTTCACATGTATTAACCATCTTTTCGATGTCGCGATCGATTCCCGTCCAAATGCAGTAGCGTCGGGCAAGTTACTTCATTTTCGTAATGCCAATATGTGTCTCGTGGAGTTCTAGAAGTATTGCTGGATGATGTTTTTTCGGTATTACTACGCGTTGGCCCTTAAAAAGGATTCCATTGTCCAGAATGTAGTCGTCATGGTGTCGCGCTTCAAAAAGGTCTGATTTAATCTTTGATAATTCGTCGTCATCATTTGTATATTTTGCAACTGATTGCAATTGATATCCTCTTTAGATATTTGCATCATTAATAGTGATAGAATTTCATGAATTTCTTGATTAATTGAGATATCGATAGTTAGAGAGGGTTTTATAAGGTGTCAACGTTTGCGTTGTCAATTCCTCTCTCGAATTTAGTTTCATAATCGAAGCCGGATATAAAAGATGCATAACTGAGAAGTCGAGATGATGTCATAGCTAGAAGTTTTGATGATTGATGAAAAATTCGATATAATATAATATAACTAGATGAAAATGATGTCCATAGAAATACATGTAGAAATGACTAACAGAGAAAATAATTGCTAACGCTTCTCTGTCGAGTTGACTATAATTCTGCTCTGAAGGCGTCAGTGATCGTAATGCAAAAGTGATTGGCTTTTCTTCTTCTCCAATCATATGAGAAAGTACCCCTGTGATTCCCGTAGGACTGGCATCACACGTGAGCACGATAGGCACTTCCGGATCGAAGGGTACCAAAACTCTTTCACTACAAATTTCTTCCGTTAGCTTGATAAAAGCGGCTTCGCAAGCTGTTATCCATTGGAATGCGGTCGATTTCTTAAGTAGCTTCCTGAGAGAATGCGTCAGTGAAGAACAATTTGGAATGAATTTTGAATAATACGTAATCATGCCTAAGAATCTTCGGACTTCATCTTGATTTTTCGGTAGTGGCATTTCTGTTATTGCTTTTATTTTATTTTTGAATTTCATTATATGATTGCATCCAATTTTATAACCTAAGTATTGAATTTGCGTTTTGAAAAATTCGCATTTCTCTTTATTAAGGTGAAGGTCATTTTCTTGGAGTCGTGTGAGGCATTTATCGAGTCGAATTTGACATTCTTCAAGGGTGCTAGACGATTACGTTATCAAAATAAGATAATGTACCTTCTAACCCCTGAAGAACGCGATCAATTATTCGATTGAATTCGCTAGGTGCGGTCTTGATCCCGAAACTAATTCGATTCATTTTGTAAGTTTCCCGGTGTGTAGAAATTGTTTGGATTTCAGCACTCGCTTCATCCATTTTAATGTGAAGGTATGCTTTGAATAGATCGAGACGGCAAAAGTATTTAGCGTTTTTCAGTTCTTCGAATTGGGTAATGTGCAGATTGCAGTTGACCATTAACTCCCACTTTGGAGTCAACACAGAGTCGAACATTGCCGTATGATTTTGGTAGGACGACAAGAGGTGGACCCTAATCGCTGTGATTTACTTTGGAAATTATACCTTGAGATTCTAAAGAATTGAGTTCTCTTTCCACGTATTTACGTAGGGATTATGGAACATCTCGTTCTCGAACGAAGACTGGCTTTGCTCCCTCTCATAGATGTAAGGAACAAATAATTTGTGGAACACAACCAACTTTAGGTTCAAAAATTGTTGAATATTTCTCGATGATGTCAGTTACTGAAGAAAACTGATGTACAGCTGAGTTGTCTAAGTCCTTTAATTCCATGTTTAGGTGTCGAATCTGGGACAATGAACAACTCTTCAACGGAGGAATTGTTTTTATATCGAACTTTACCATAAGGCTTGAAGACGTGTTGAGTGTACGATCGAAATACTAGCTGTGACTTTTGAAGTGGTGCTCGAATGCCTAAGCTGCTGTAGAGTGCACGTGGTATTAGGGTGAATCCTGCACCAGTATCTACTTCGAAATTTACTGGTTTGCCTTCAATATTAACAAATACAAAATATTTTGAAGAATCAACATTATTTGTTTGACTTGATATAACGTCGACGATCTGATTGCATCCATAAACTTAATTTGCTTCATCACTTGTTAATTCGCCATTGTTAGAAACTGTATTTGTCTCTGTAGAAGTCTCCTTTCTGGTGGCCATGAGAGTTGTTATGCATACTCTAGATACGTGTCCGATTTTGAACATTTACCGCATCCTAACTGTTTAGAATCTGTTCGGCGGTTTCTAGTTTTGTAAGAAGTCGAAGCGCAGCGAATACACAAATTTTGTATACCAAGGTGTTGGTAGTTTAAGCGCGATTTGGAACGCCGTCGAATTTGTCTTGGATTATCTGTCGATGTTGATCGATGTCTCGAAAAATTAGAACGACCTCTTCGTGACTCGTTTGATCTTGAAACTTGATTGACTTCGGAAGATGATGTGAACGAATCAGAAGTAGAGACCTGCTTTGTACCAATAATCTTGCTATCTAAATTACTGGTTTCGATAGTTAGTACTTTTTGAACAATGTCATCAAATTTTGAAGTACTATCTGATTGTGGAATTGACTCACGTGTACAGGCTGTCCCAAATTCAAGAGCAAGCATGGGGATCTCGCTTATTATAAGAGATAGGATATAGGTTTAAATTCGGCACTTTTGCTAAATTCGATGCCGAGTAATAATCTGAAAAGAAATTTGAGCTAACTCGAATGGATTTGGTTTTATGCTCAAAACACTAAAAATTTCGATTTTTGTTTTTCGCGTTTGGCTACCTTATTATTAGGAATTTTCAAAATTCGATTAAACATTATTAAGGCAACTTTTTACGCACAATACTAATACGGTATTAAAAATATTATACGACGTTTTGTTTATTCTGAACCATCATCAGGTTTATTTTTTCTTATCGGGGTTAAGACAAATTTTTATGGCGTTGGATGGAAAATGTTATGCTGATTTTAGTAATATATAACACTTCATGGTTTGATCGACTGCGAACTAAAATACTCTTAAATTAAAAACTAAATATTACATTATCACGATACCCATGAATCAAACAAAACTCAGGAGTTGGCTTTTGTCATGTCATTTTCTAATTGTAAAAAGGGTAATAACTGCAAGAGCCTTCGTGTTAGTGCTTTAAAATTTGCAAGTTTCTTTAGAATGTTTTCAAATTCAGAAAAACGAGACATGATAAGGATATTTTATAGCTGCAATAGAAATAGTGTCAGAGCAGAACAAAGACATTTAGAGGAATATCCGGAGAGGCAGCAACCAAATCAGAGATATTTTTTAAAATTAGACCAAAATTTGCGAGAATTTGGATGTTTTCAGAAACCTCGAAATGCATATAGTAGCAGACTAGACAGAGATGCCGAAGAAGAAATATTACATCAGGTACTATTTGTTAGTGTTATACTAATTATAAGAATTTCCACTCACTTCACTGCTAATTTCAGCAGACATTTTTTTTGGAGAGTTATGACTTTATGTTATCCATCTTAGGTTCAAGAAAATCCTTCAACATCTACCAGAGAAATAGAGCAAACTATTGAAGTGCCAAAAACGACAGTTTGGCGAGTGTTAAAGCAACACCGTTATAAACCATTTAAGTTACACGTTAGTCAAACTCTTCGGCCTGGGGACGATATGAGACGGTTGGATCTTTGTAACCAACTTAATACCAAAATGCTGGAAAATCGCAACTTTCTCAATCAAATAATTTGGACGGATGAGTGCAATTTTTCCACTAATGGAATGTTTAATCGTAATAACGAGCACTACTGGTCCGTTGAAAATCCACGAATTAACAGGCAAATGCGAGGACAAGGCCACCGGTCCTTTAATGTGTGGGTTGGAATCTGGAAGGATAGGCTCCTTGGGCCAATTATTTACGAAGGTATCCTAACGTCTCAACGCTGCCTCGCATTTCTAACACACGAAATATCAGACCTTTTGGATGATGTTCCTCTAAACGAAAGATGGACTCTTTGGTGGCAAATGGACGGAGCTCCTCCTCATAATGCTGCGATAATAAGTGAATATCTTAACGGCGAATTTCCTGATAAATGGGAAATAGGGGACCACTTAGGTGGCCAGCAAGAAGTCAAGATTTAAACCCTTTAGATTACTTCCTCTGGGGCTATTTAAAAAATATGATTTATAAGACGCCACCGCAAAATATAGAAGAACTCCAGAATAGGGTTGTTAATGAACTTCGTCAAATTACCATTCAAAGAAGCGTAAACAATTGTAGAAGAAGAATTCGTTACTGTATTCAAGAAGGAGGAAACTTGTTCGAACATTTATTATAATAATTTTTGTTTGTTTGTCTGTGTAATTATTTTGTTGTTACCTATCGATAAATTTGCGTTGTCGCTATTATGACCGTGTTACATAGACATACTTGTTTGAGTTGTTTGTTAATGTTTTTTTAAATTGTTTAAATGTTTTATATTTTTTGGATGTTCTAACGAGTTTAACAAATTAAATAAGTAGAACTACTGTAATTATTCCTTGCTGGATCCAAGAAGGCGGAATCTTGTTCTTCGTATTTTTCTCATTATTTTAGTTCGCAGTCGATCAAACCATAAAGTGTTATATATTGCTAAAATCAGCATAACATTCTCCATCCAACGACCTAAAAATATATCTTAACCCCCATAAGAAAAAATAAACCTGATGATGCTTCAGAATAAACGAAACGTCACATAATATTTTTAATACCGTATTAGTATTGTGCGTAAAAAGGTGCCTTAATAATGTTTAACCGAATTTTGAAAATTCCTAATAATAAGGTGGGCAAACTCGAAAAACGAAAATCGAAATTTTTAGTTTTTTGAGCATAAAACCAAATCCATTCGAGTTAGCTCAAATTTATTTTCAGATAATTACTCGGCATCGAATTTAGCAAAAGTGCCGAATTTAAACCTATATCCTATCTCTTATAATAAGCGAGATCCCCATGCTTGCCCTCGAATTTGGGACAGCCTGTACAATTGTCTCTAAGTCCCCTTATGAACTGTGCACGTACGAATATCTCAGCAATACTTAATTTACAGGAGCACCCAAATTCACATTCAGTTAGATCTCGTCGTAATAAAGCTACGTAGTCAGAGGTTGATTGACTTTCTTGTTGATATAGAGATAAGAATTTATGTTCAGCGACCAATACGTTGCGTTTTGGACATAAATGATTCTCGACTGTTTGAATAAGTTCATCATACGTTAATTCGGATACTTGCTTCGGTGCGATTAATGAAATAATCAGCTGGTAATGGCTCGAACCGATTAAGTTCAACAACATTTGGCTACACAGAATTTTATCTACAAAAGCTCCTTTCATCGTGAGATAATTTTCGAAACTGGCTTTGTACAGGGTGGCCAACTAAGAATGCGAGGTACTATATCTGGGAAACTATCCATCATAGAGGCTTGCGTAAAAAAAGTTATTACTAAAACGGCCAATACAAAAACCTGGAAAATATTTTCATGTTTCGGAAATGGCCGCTAGGGGGCGTAACTGCAATCTTGAATCTAAAAAAGTGATGTTTCTGTGAATTCTGCTATATTAACCTAATAAAGAATAACTGATCTTTGAATTCGAGGATAATCTGAATTTTTTTTGTTTGGCACTTTTTGACGTATCTATAAAAATAAAGTGGTGGGGGTATTCAAAGTTTTTCTTAAATCACCCCCTGTACCTTCGAAACGGCTAAGCTGAATTTAAGAAACTTGGGCGCGTTGAAATGAGCTATTCCTGAGCTACAAATGTTAAAATATTTGAAGTTTTGTTAGTTTCACATGTCGTCGCTAGAGGGCTTTGTTGGACATTCCGACAGAAACGGTTAATTTTCGCAGAAAAATCAAATTCATTGGTATGACTTTTTTTCATGAACAAGTAGCTAAATAATGCCTAAACAAGCTCGCGAAAACTGCATCTCGATATCTTGTTCCTAACCTAAAATATCGGCCAAAGAAAGCTTTATACGAAAATTCCTTAAATTTTTATTTTTTTTTAACTATATTTTTCTGGAATTGTTTCTATTATGTAAGTTGTGGCCCTAAAAAGGACCGATTTAAAGGAGGAAGGTTTTTAATGCCCCCGTAAATGCTCGAAATGCTGACCATCACGCTCTATGCATTGCTGAAGCCTCTCATGACTAGACAAAACTGCAGCTTCAATTTTGGCTCTCGGTATGTTACGTATTGCGTTACGAATCCGGTTTTCATATCTTCTCTAGTAGTAGGTTGAGTCCGAAACACGATGTCTTTTAAGCGCCCCCATAAATAAAAATCGGGGCAAGTTAAGTCTGGCGATCGTGGAGGCCATGGAAACAGACTTCCTCTTCCAATCCACCGCTGTTGAATACTGCATTAATATGCTCTTGCGCATTAATAGCAAAATGTGCTGGGCAACCATCCAACTGCAAAAACAATTTTTGTCTTGTTTCCAGAGGCACATCTTCTAACAACAACGGTAATTGATTGGCCAAAAAGTCAAGAAATACATTGCCATTTAGGGGTTGCTCGAAAAAATATGGCCCAATAATTCTGCCTCCCAGTATGCCACACCATACATTTAAACTCCAACGTCCTTGGCGCTGAACTTCACGCAACTAATGGGGATTTTCTGCAGACCAATAATGCATATTGTGCAGATTGATTCTCCCGTCACTACTGAAGGTGGCTTCATCCGTCCAATGAATTTGAAATAAAAATTCTCTATTTTCGCGTATCATGCTTAACATCCAATGGTAATAGTCTAACCTTCGATCAAAATCTTCCTCTTTCAAGGCCTGATGCAAAACGACATGATATGGGTGCATTCTTAAAGTAATTAAAAAAAGTTTAAACGAATACCTATATATTTTGATGGCCATTAGACCTTACTTATGGTCCTTCAAAATATTTTGAACCGTTGTCCATGATATTCCCAACTCAATGGATAATGCTCTTGAGCTAACATGAGGATTTCCTTCAATATAGCCCAGTACACGGTTAATATTTTCTTGTGTTCTTCCAATTCTTTGCCGTTGAAACGTAGGCCGAGAACTACCATTGGCTCGTAAGCTCGCCACTAATGGGGGAACAACTTTTACATCGCAAGGACACCGATTTGGATATCGAGCCGCGTAAACTCTTTTAGCTACTGCGGCATTCTGAAGACATTCAAAATAAACCACACGCATATCAACAGCTTATGTATTCGTAAAACGCATTTTGAAAGCACAAAAATTGCTCAAAGTAACTCGAAAGTATTGACAACTATTGACAATTTGAGGACTATGTATGTTTTGTTTAGGTATCTGTTTCCATTGCCTGCTTCTACTAATTGTATTTTTCGTATATATCCATAGTGAATATGCATTTAAACAAACAAAAAGGGTGATTTTATTCTGGTGAATAAATTTACAAACTTTTAAAATCGCAATTTCTAGGTAACCTATTCAGAGCCGAAATTGAAGATGCAGTTTTGTCTACCCATAAGAGGCCTCAGCAATGCACAGAGTGATGGTCAGCATTTCGAGCATTTACGGGGGCATTAAAAAACCTTCCTTCTTTAAATCGGTTTTTAGGGCCACAACTTACATAATAGAAACAATTCCAGAAAAAATAGTTAAAAAAAATAAAAATTTAAGGTATTTTCGTATAAAGTTTTCTTTTGCCGATATTTTAGGTTAGGAACAAGATATCGAGATGCGGTTTTCGCGAGCTTGGTTAGGCATCATTTAGCTACTTGTTCATGAAAAGAAGTCATATCAATGCATTTAATTTTTTTGCGAAAATTAACCGTTTCTATCGGAATGTCGAACAAAGCCCTCTAGCGACGACATGTGAAACTAACAAAACTTTAAATATTTTAAGATTTATAGCCCAAGAATAGCTCATTTCAACGCGCCTAAGTTTGTTAAAATCGGCTTAGCCGTTTCAAAGATATAGGGGGTGATTTAAGGAAACCTTTGAATACCCCCCACCACTTTATTTTTATAGATACGTCAAAAAGTGCCAAACAAAAAAAGTTCAGATTATCCTCGAATTCAAATATCAGTTATTTTTTTATTAGGTTAATATAGCAGAATTCACAGAAACATCACTTTCTTAGATTCAAGATTGCAGTTACGCCCCCTAGCGGCCATTTCAGAAACATGAAAATATTTAACAGGTTTTTGTATTGGCCGTTTTAGTTTTTTTTCCGCAAGCCTCTACAATGTATAGTTTTCCAGATACAGTACCTCGCATTCTTAGTTGGCCACCCCGTAAATTTTGAAGTTCTCTCGGGCGGAATTAAAATTCTTGAAAGGCTGCAAAAACGCTGATGTATTGAAAAATTGCGGCGCAGTTGCTGTTTGAAGCAGCACGTGCGATTAGTGTTTCAATCAATTGCTTTTGTTGCTCTTGAGATACTCCGAGTAATGCTTGGAATTGTTCGGCATCCATCTATTTCTTAATCCTCGTTGCCACTTTTATGTACGGTATTGAAAAATTAGCAGAGCGGTAAATCGTTTATTGAAATATATAAATTCTTATAATTACGTTCACATGTAATGTTGTAACGACGTTTTTTTTCATTTTCCGAAATCTAGGTTGCTTTTTGGAAAAGTTACTACAATAATGAAGTGATGAAGGCATTGTACTAAAACTAATTAGTAATGTAGGAACGTTGTAGCATATAAAACGTTAATTGCATAGTTATTATCACTTTTGAACGGATTCCTGAATTGTAATTATATATCATCGTCAACAGGGCGTATCTCAGATACATATTTTTTGTTTCTTCCGCGTTCATAGATTAACTAATTTTGTAAGCTAAATTAATTTGGAGTTAATTTGAAAGTTTATGTAATCCTGAAACCTTTCTAATAGTCTTTATTGCATGATTAAAGATAAATTAAACATATTAAATAAAGTCAACCTGAATATGTTCCATTTGTTTCTCAAACCTTTATTTTCCCCGAACCAAATCTATGACTAAATTTTTGTATCGAATCGTGTATGAGATTGCACCCTGTCCCTTGATCATACAATCAGAACAGAAAACTATTTCTAAATCTTTTTCTCAAAAGTTCGTAATTAATTTCTAGCATTTCAAGTTTTATTTTCCCCGACCACACCTGCTGCTCGTAACATATTAGCCAATATGTCTTGGAAACAGAAGAATGGGCGGTGAAACATTTGAGGAATTTTTCCCGTCTACTTCATTTCATATCGCAAAGGTCGTACGTCTACATGCTACTCTTCGGACATAAAAACTAAGACGCTGAATTGTTTAGGAGCAAATGACGGAGCTTGTTTGCACATTACCGTATCACTCTCCTTCAGTTTTGTTGTTTTGAACTGATTCGTTCATAATAAAAACTTATAATAATTTAATATTAGTCAAGTTGCTTTGGTATGTGTGAATCCTTGCGATATTGCAGGCTCACATTCCATTAATATAAGTAATTTGATTGTAGTCTCATTATATTTAGAATTTACATCAGTTCTACATACATAAAGACAAAATTTACATTGATTGGGGCTTGAACCTTGATGGCGCAGTTGGTTAGCGCGGTACTCTAGCAAAGTACAGGTCATAGGTTCAAATCCTATTAGAGGTAAACTTTTTATTTATTTATTTATTAATTAATAATAATTTTTAATTACATATTTACCTTTGAACTTATTCGTTCATAACAAAAACTTATAATAATTTAATATTAGTCAAGTTGCTTTGGTATGTGTGAATCCCTGCGATATTGCAGGTTCGCATTCGATTAATATAAGTAATTTGATTGTTATTCTATTCTATATACATAAAGATAAAATTTACATCGATTGGGGCTTGTACTTCGATAGCGTAGTTGGTTGGTTGGTTGGTACTCTAGTAAAGTACAGGTCGTAGGTTCAAATCCTACTCGAGGTAAACTTTTTATTTATGTATTTAATAAAACTAATAATAATTTTTAATATCAGAATTCAGTTTATATTTGTACTTTGCTGTACAAATTATTCATCGTTTATAAATTTTCTAAATCAGGGGCCAATTCAGGTTAAAGATAAACCGTATTAACAAATGATCACAAATATTGCAATAGTTTATTTTGCTTGTAATTAAACGGCTGGTGGTTGTGTACATTGGTTCTCCATGAGTTGAAACTGAATTTAGAAAAAGCACTTTTATGGAAATTTTTATCTATGACTATTTTCTACATAAACGGATTTCATGTAAGTGCACCTGAAAACTTGTATTTACATCAATCATACTGCAATCCAAGGGTTAATTCCCATACAGCATCAAATTCTTTGATGTACTTTAAGCGTATGATTTCACTGCTCACTCATTAAAAATTACAGGCAAGTCTGGCTAAATATAAACGCAATTTTGCATTGCAAAACTTCATCTAAATAAAGCTGTATTTTTCCCAACCTACATACAATCCAGTCCAAAAAATAAGGTGACATTGCATTTATTTAAAAAAATCTGTATTTATCCATCCAAATCCAATTGATCGTCTTCAAAGTAATCACCTCCGGACACAATTCACTTATGCCAACGTTTCCAATCCTCGCAGCATGAAAAATAGTCACCTTCCGGTATGGCATTCAGAACGCGTACCGATTCACGTTGGATGACTTCAATCGACTCGAAACGGTGTCCCCTGAGTGGTTTTTTTTAGTTTATCGAATAGCCAGAAGTCACACGGTGCCAAATCAAGAGAATCCGGTGGTTGTGGAACGATATGGGTGGAGATTTTGATGAAAACATCACGAAGAACCAATGCAGTGCGAGATGGTGCATTATAGTGGTGGTTGTCTTTCCAGCCTCTTTTTGCGAATAGTTTCACGCATAACACAAATAATATTCCTTGTGGACAGTTTGACCCGGCGGAAGGCGCGTTTTTTTTGTCTTGCCTCACCTTTCGCACGATATTCGCTTGATTGGTCGGTTGTTTCCGGGCCTTATGCATAAATCCAAGTCTCACCTCCAGTTATGATGTGTTTCATTACGTCCTGATAGTCAGAAAGCATTGTTTCACAGATGCTAACGCGACGCTCTTTTTCGAACAAATTCAGTGTTTTTGGTACCAATCGAGATTTGATGCGTTTGAAGACCAAAACATGTTTTACAATGGTATTGAGCACCAAATCCTTGCTTTTATTCACGTAAGCTTCATCGGAAGACGTTGATGGTTGTCCTGGTCGCTCAACATTTAATACAAGTTCTATGCTCAACAAATTTAGACATTGTAAAAGTGCACTTTTTTTGATGTGTACAACCAAGCGTAACTCAAACACTAATGCATATTTTGACGTGAGAATTCTCACAGATGTGAAGGGCAGTTGTACGAACCTCAAAACCGATTCATTGTGCGCGTTACGTTTAAATTATTTTTTGGATACAGTGTTACTTCTCAATAGATAGCTCTCAAATTTTATATGTACGGAGGTGGGTCACCCAGCAGACGATAGTTTAAACGCCATGAATGTGACGGTAGCTACAAATCTCGATTGCAAATCCCTATCTGCGCTAAAGTATAAAAACTGTTATGTATGAATAATAAATTCAGTATTGCAAAGCAATACTTCTGTGTGACATTATCACCTGAGCGACACTCAACATGGTACAGTAAATGTAGTACTGCGTAGTTTAGTGTTACAAAGTAGTAATAAGTGTAAAGTGACAAAATTAATCAAAATAGAAATGGGTTATAGTAGGACATCACCTATGATAATAACCGGTAATTTATCCGAAAACTGGTCATTATGGAAACAAAAATGACGAGAAGAGCGGAATAACAAAATGTGCTCAACTACTATCTAATATAGCTGAAAGAGTAACGTTATACAACACATCTATATTTGAAAGCGATAGAAAAGCAAATGATAAGTATTATTAAGCAAAATTTGAAAAATGATGAAAAAATGTCTTGTTGAGACAGAGACAGAGAGAGAGACAGAGACAGAGACAGAGACAGAGACAGAGACAGAGACAGAGACAGAGACAGAGTCAGAGACAGGGACAGAGACAGAGACAGAGACAGAGACAGAGACCGAGACAGAGACAGAGACAGAGACAGAGGTAGAGATAGAGACAGACTCAGACACACGGACTCGGACACTGATATGGGCACGGGCACGGATACACTCATACAAGCACACAAACACGCAAACACACAAACACACACACGCACATACCCATACTCACACTCATAGACTCATACACACTCACACATACTCTCACATACACACGCACAAACACCCCCACATCCGCCCACACACGCGCACGCACGCACCCACACATACGTAGCAACCCGGACACCGACACGGACACGGACACGAGTAGAAATACTAGACCAATCCTAATCCACTTTTGATAATAATAATAATACACCTTCGCGTAGATTGCCTACATCAAGATAAATAGTCAAGGTCATCGTACACATTGCATACATCGAAGTGTATTCCTCAAGTTCATCATATTGTCTGCGTCTAAGTGCATGGTTTTCAAGGTCGCTCACATTGCATACCTATTCTTCAAGGTCATCATACACACTACCTACGTACACGGTCACATTACCTATGTCAAGATTTTCAAAGGGCCCACTGTACACGCTGCCTGAGTATATTCTTCAAGGTATGGAGACTCATTCCCTAGGTCGAATTCAACGGTTTTCAAGGTCACCTTCCCTGCATCAAAGTATTTAAGGCCAGGAAATGTTCAAGGCCATCGAGCACATTACCTTCGTACACGGTCACATTACCTATGTCAAGGTTTCAAAGGGCCCACTGTACACGCTGCCTGCGTATATTCTCCATGGTATAGGGACTCACATTCCCTACGTCGAATTCAACCGTTTTCAAGGTCACGTTCCCTGCATCATAGTCTTCAAGGTCAGGAAATGTTCAAGGCCATCAAGCAAATCTTGCGTCATGTGTTACAGGAAGTTTTAAAAGGGGCCAAGTTGGATAAGTCATGAGTTCACTTGGCGGGAAATTTCAGGGGCACGTGACAGCAAATGCTCAAGGTCACACAATTAGTTCATTGACCTCTGATCAAAGTTTATTGACCTTTTCAACGCCATCGGTTTCAAGGTCACAGCCCCCTCAGCAAAGTATATTGACCTCTGTGCAGTCAAGTGATTCAGGTCAAAAATAAGCTCCTGGGTTTGCGTAGGATATTTCACACCTCTATTTGAAAAATCAAAGGTTATTCAAAGTTCTAGTATTAACTAAATTGTAATAAAAGGATTATGCTTACGTGGGCTCATACTACTGTCTTAAACCACCAGGATGAGATAGTTTTCCTAAGAACCGGATCCGGTTCCCAAAGACAGATAGCCGTTTCGCAAAACAAGGGAGCCGTTTCCCAAAACAGGGGATCTGTTTCGCAACACAGGTATACGTTTTCCCCCATTTCAAGGCCACACCTCTGAGAAAAGAACAAAGGCGATACATTGGTCTGGTCGAGTTAGGGTAATAATTCCTAAAAATAGATAGTTATCTAGATCATTTTCCAGCTACCCCCACCATTTCAAGTTCAATTCTGATAAATCAATTTTCGAGAACAAAGGTGATCCATTGTTCAAGCAATTCAGTCGACGCTTCAAGGTCAAAGTCTATGCTTACAATTTTCAAGGTCACACCTCTGAGAAAAGAAGAATCCATTGTTCTGGCCGAGTTAGGGTCATAATTCCTAAAAATAGATTACTATCTAGGTCAATTTTCAGCTTCCCCTACCATTTCAAGGTCAATTCCGAGAAATCTATTTTCAAGGTTAAAAGTGATCCGAACTTATCCGACCTTACCCGATCTTATCTCTATATAAGTAGATAAAGAACAACCCCACGTCAGTCGGTACATTGCAATTATTACATAATCACCAGTGTGTGCGTCATATTTTTTTACATTACAATCGTGACTAGAAGTTATTGTAAACCTAAAGTATTGTGAAGAGCAATTAGATATTTGTTAAAAGTTCATTATTACGTGTGTGCTTTATATTGTTGAAAGTAATTATGAGTATGCCAAGTAGTAGTGAGATAGTTACTTTAACAAGGTGTGTTATTCCTTTATTGAAAACAAAAAATTAATTTGCGAGGCACATCCGTATAATTAACACCAATATTAAGCTATTGCAAGATATAATTAAAAATACAATTTATTATGAGACCAATGAAAGACTACTTAAGCTTTAGAGCAATTTAGCATTGCTCAAGTGCTATCTGGTCAGATTGAGGCGGTTAAAAAACGCTTTAGAGAAAGTGGGTAGTGGAATTGTCAATAAAAAAGGTATACATAAATTACGTTGGTACCCCCTAGACTCATGTTTTAATGGTAGGTTACTACGGGAATTATCGTTAATATATATATATATATATATATATATATATATATATATATATATATAAAACATTAAGGATCCTTTAATTTTTTTTACAAAACGCGTATAATAGTTTTGCGCGTAAGGTTAAATTAATGTTAAGGCAATCCATGCTAAAGGCGAATGTGGTCTTAGCTTGCAATTTCATGCCACCTCAAAATCATATTATTGAGTTGAAGACTTTTGCCATAAAAATTATGTTATTGGTATGTCAAACAATTTACGTGTGTGGTACAATGAACACGTGTATTATAAGTTACAGACAAAATTAAAGGAGTTTTTGGAAAGGGATTCCGGTTGGGCATTACTCGAAATTTTACATTTAAAAGTGAATATTAATAGCTATGTCCCATTTAGAGGTTGTCGTTCAACCTATGTTAAAGTTCCTCGCTTCATAGCACTAAAGCGTGCGGTAGTGAATGTTAAAAATAACGAAGTGGGCCGTTGTTTCAGCATTATATCCCGCACAATATCATACGGCAAGGGTTCAAAGTTATCCTCATTTTAGAGATGTTTTGAAGTATGATTCAATTCACTTCCCCATTCAGCTGGATGATGTAAAAAAATTGAGAAACTAAACACGCAATTAATTTGTACTGCATAAATGATAAAAAAAGTTGTACCCTTTGTATTCAGCAAAGCGGTAGAGAACTTATCGCCTTCTACAAAAACATGTCACTCACTGTCAGCAACTTAATCAATGCTCTGCTAGGCTGCCTACCGAAGCAGAAATGAATTTACAGCATTCCAAAAAAAGATACCATTTGTAATTTATGCCGATTTAGAAAGTATTTTAGAAAAGTGTACAAATAGTATCGAAAGTAATACTCTATTTCACTCCAAACATATACCTTTCAGCATTGTTTACTATTGAAAGTGTTCACACAATGATTCCCTATCCCAATTTAGGCTTTACAGAGGAAAGGATTGCATTCAATGGTTTGCTAACGAGCTTCAAAGTATTGCACATTGGACCACCGAAATAATCAATCAAATAATTCCTATGGATACTTTAAGTCCCAGTCAGGTTGAGCAATTTGAAACTGCCACGATTTGTCACATTTGCTTCTGATATAAAACTATACTCACTCATTTTACCAGTTATGTTTCATAATTTATCAGGTTATGATTATCATTTCATCATTAGAGAATTGACTAGTGTTCCCGGTTCAATTTCACTGCTGCCCATAAACAAAAAAGGTAATGGAAGGCACCAAAATTAAGTTTAGATTTATTGACTCTTTCAAATTTATGAGCAGTAGTATTGAAAAGTTGTCACACTATTTGGAGGATATTCAAAAAATGATTAACCTCGATAATTGCAACAATGATCATGAATTTTCTCTACTGGTTCGCAAAGGCGTGTTTCCTTTGAGTATATTGATACTTGAGATAAATTAAGCGAGATCACGCTCCCTCCCAAAGACGCATTTTTTAGCCATCTTAATAGTGTGGGAATCAGTGATACAAGTTTTACGCATGCGGTTAACGTTTGGAACAAATTTAGTATTAAATCGCTATGGGAATACTCGGATTTGTATCTAAAAACAGACGTTCTACTTTTAGCAGATATTTTCGAGAATTTTCGGCGAACTTGTTTAAGTACTTACCGTGTAACAACCTTTTTTTGTGGTTGTATTAAAAAGTACATTAATTTAAGAATCGTTTATTTATTTGGTATAATATTAGAAAAGTTTTTAATTATTAATGTGTAGAATTGAAAACTGGCAATTTAATTGGCATTTCCTAGAACAAATCTTTTGGGTGTAATATTACATAAATAGTTTTAGTTCCCTTTCTTAAAAAATTGGATTTATATTAATGTATCCGCGCAAGCGTTAAGATTTTTTGGGGAAATACACTTGAGTTATTGTGAAAGCTTTTCTTAATTCACTTAATACTGAATGTTAACAGCAATAAGTATGATTTTTACTTAATTTTTTTATATTTTGGTGCCATCAGAATTTTGGTGGTAAGTTATTTTTTCTCATTATATTTTAAAACTAAAGCCTTTGCTTTTTTTAGGCACCTTTTTTTCACCTTTTCACCTTTTACTTACTTTTTAAGTACTTATTCTCAAGTATGCACCTTTTTAATCACTTAATTTGTATATTTTAAATGACAAGTTTTACATGAGTTACCTTTACAATGCAAGTTCTACATTCTTTTACAAATAAATTTGGAGAATAAACTTCAAGGAAATTCCATATTTTAATGATAACTAAGCAAGACATTGACCTCACCATATGAACCATTCTTCTTCATAGTACCTGTAAAAGTGTATATAACAGTTAAAAGGTAAAGTTTTTTTATAATTTAGTATAGTTCATGACTTTTGAATTTTTTCTCATTTTCAAACATATATTAAATAAACTTATGTAACTTATTTTATTTTCATTTGTGTTAATTGTTTTTAGTATTCAATAACTAGGTTTTGTTGTTCCTAGATATATATATATATATATATATATATATATATATATATATATATATATATATATATATATATATATATAAAGAAAGACAACATGGCGCTCGAGAATTTATTATTTTATTCATAATTTTTTGATAACATTTTTGGAATTAAGTGAAAATAATCAAGCAGAAAAGAAGCAACTAGCATTCCAGGTAGGTTAACCAAACTCTAAATTAGAACCCACCCTTATATTCATCTACCGATGATCCGACGGCACTTAGCGATTATTAAAAGGTAATTTTTTATATTAATTAAATTATTTGATCAATTACGAATGGTATATTACATCATCGTTTTTTATTAATGTTACAATTTGATGCCTTTTAATAATTGTTTATATACTTTGGCTTAAGTTAAGGTTATAACCAGCTTGATCCTCTGCACTATTATACAGCCCCCGCTTTAGCATTCGATGCTATGCTTAAAATTACGTAAAATCGAGTAAAGTTATAACTATTTGCATATGCTAATGTCTATTAAAAGAGGAATTAGAGGTGGTGTAGCTCAATGTTCTAATCGGTATGCTAAAGCTAATAATAAGTACATGGGGGAAAATTTTGATCCCACTTCCGAAAGTGTGTATTTAATTTACTACGACGTAAATAATTTATATGGACCCGCCATGTCAGAATTACTACCATTTGGTGATTTCTCTTTTGTTGATAAAGCTAATTTTGAAACTTTAGATTTAATAAACCATCTCGATGTTTCGGAAATTGGTTATATAGTCGAGTGCGATTTGGACTATCCCATAGAATTACATGAGAGTCACAGTGATCTACAGCCGGCACCCGAAAATATGGCTCCACCCACATCTGCTTACATTGTATCCAAAACGTAATTACGTAATTCATTACAGAAATTTGAAAGTATATTTTAAATATGGATTGAAGTTGGTAAAAGTACACCGTATATTACGTTTTAAACATTCCCCGTGGTTAAAAAATACATCTATTTAAATACCGCCATGCGCCAGCAATCTCAAAACGAATTTGACAAACATTTCTATAAATTAATGATTAATAGTGTTTTCGGGAAGCTGATGGAAAATGTACGTAAACATAAGGATATACGGCTAGTAACGAAATGGGAGGGTCGCTATGGTGCTCGTGCTTACATAACAAAACCAAATTTTCACAGTTGTACAGTATTTGACAATGACATGCTTAACATTCAAATGAATGAGCTAGAAGCATATGTCGATAAACCTATATATGCGGGATTCAGTGTTTTAGATTTATATAATTTTCACTACTGTTACACGCTACCCAAGTTCCATAATAATGCTAAGCTCTTGTACACGGATACGGATAGTCTCATATACGCCTTTTCAGTTCCCGATATCCATGAATGCATTAAAGAGGACATTGATAAATTCGATACATCTGATTATAGTCCCGACATCTTTGGACTCCCATTAGTAAATAAAAAAGTCCCCGGCTTAATGAAAGATGAAAATCATGGCGAAATTATGGTGGAATTTGTAGGATTTCGCGCGAAAATGTATGCTTACGCGGTTGACGAAAAGATTGTAAAAAAATCAAAGGGTTCTATCCAAATAAGCATGAAGCAGATCACGATAACTAATTATAAACAGTTTTTTTATGGTGACGTAATAAGGCGCTATCAACATCTCATAAGATCAAAGAAACATGATGTATTTACCATCAAACAAAATAAAGTCATAATTAATCCTTATGACGATAAACGCTTAGTAAATTTCGATTTCATTGGTACTAGACCTTGGGGGTATAACTTTCAGTAAACAATGAGCAGTCTTGAAGCCAAATTATAGGAAGACCTGCAGTACAGTGGTGATCAAATCTACAGAAAGTACCTGAACCGTTCTTTGTGTGCTATAAACTCAAATTTGAGAGAAAAATTAACTTAGACAATACCATTAAAAGTTTTATGAAATTGTGTGCCGATCAAGATTCATTAACTTCTAATGAAGTAAATAGGATCTTAGATGATATGAATTTACTTGGTAACATACCCCTTAAAATGTACATATACAAGTTATTATGGGGTGATTCATTGTGTACTTCGATAAATGTTAGGGTAGAAAGTATTGTTTATAGACATTTTCTCTATTATAAATGAATGAATAGAGACAGCAGCGTATTATGCTAATTACAACTGCCTCACTATTTGGATTGAAGTATTAGAGCAAAACATTACATATAAGTTTGAACCGTGGGAAAATGAGGAGCACCACAAAATTTACCGCTGGATATTGGAAAACATCGAGAAAGGTGAAACAAATTCCTGCTTGGTATGGACATGTGGACCAGATTTGGGAATGTGGCCATCCAGTAATTTAAATGATTATAGAAATACTTTAGGTTTACAATATAAGATGATGTAATATTTAAAAATAAAATACAATTATCTTTTTTATGTGTTTTTATTTCATCTAAAAGTTACAAACTATTCCAGTAGCTATATAAGTTAAATGTTATAAAACTAAATCGTCTTTATTGATCCACGATCTGTCATCCAATCCCCACCACTTTACGAATAACTTATTATTCTTGGAACGAAGCACTTTTTCCACCAGGTACACACCGGGATAATTTGTTTTCTGTAATTCCTGTTCAGCCTCCCAGTACAGGTGATCCTTTCATGTCTTCCAACATGTAGGTGGTTGGGTTAGTAATGCGAACTTTCGAAATCTTAAATAGTTCTCTTCACCAATTGGTCAATTGTATCAATCCATTTATATTTACCCAGAAGCCTGAGGGACTTATATAGAGCAGACTTAATGGTCCTAATAACATATTCCGCAATTGCTGCTATAGGTGGAGTAACGGTTGACTCCATAACGCTGCATTAGTTTAGTAAAATTCTCATTGTTGAATTCTTTTCCTGCATCTGTCTACAAATTGGAAGGTTTCCGACCCGTTTTGAAGATTGTTTGCATTGCCTTGGCAACTTCGATGCCCGTTTTCGTTTTTAATCCTTTGGTCCACAAGTATCTCGGCAAACAGTCAATAACCACTAATATATACTTATAGCCCTTATTTTGTTTGGCATATGTGTTAAATTCTGCCAAATCTGCTTGCCAAAGGTCATCGCATCCCTTAATTATTGTGAGCCTTCGTCTAAAATTTTTTCTTGCGGGTTTGTGCAATTCGTTGACGAGATGCAATTTGGACATGGTACTAATTTATCCACAATTTCTTTAAGTTGATGTAGTTTCCTTTAACAGCTTTCTGAACTGCTAGCAAACAAAAATCAAGGTATCCTTTACTTATAGTATCACCATCTTCTACCGAGTCCGCCAACTGTGTCAAACGGTTTCTATCCAAATTAAACCTTGTCGATAAATGGTATTGCTTGGTGATGACATCCTGAGGATCTATAGGGTTGGCAACATTGCTGAGTCTCTTATTCTCGATATCGAATTGATTATCATCAATAAGTTGAAATTGAGGGGTTAATTTCTTGAATTGATACTGGGCATGTGACCGTCCAAACTTGTCAAGGGGCATTTTAGTTATGATATGTCGACATCAATGCATCCCCAATTATATTGTTCAGAAAACGAATGTTTGGTCTTTCAATGTATCTATCTTCATACAGTTATTCTACAATTGATATTACATCATTCACGACACCTGTGTTTACCGCCAATTTTTCTGTCCACAATACTCCTAGATGACGAATTAGTTCGTGTACATCATTCCAATATTTGTATTCAATCGGCCTGTTTGTTAATTCCTTAAAAAACATAGCTCCACCTCCCTGAGTTGTGGGCGATGATGTTGACAGTAAGGGTTTGATTATTTGATTTTTGCCGCGGCTTCCTTGAATCTGTCCAGTTACATCATAATCTCGCCTTGCAACTTTCGTACATTCTAGAATACTTTTATAATTCTTTCTATCTTTTGAATTTACTAGATTTAAATCGGGTTTATTCATAATAAGCAGATTATGTAAACCTGGAGTCCCTTTATACGTGACACCTCTAATAATCATATCGTTCCCTTTAATTGTGACGGGGATGTTACCAATTGTCCATTTGTCTGTTTTGGTATTGTAGTGGACTCCATAAGTGTGATCCATAGCACCTTCAAAATCCCTTATAATACATTCAACGTATATACGAGGTAATTCGTGGTACTGCTCGAGAAATTCTTTTGACATGGGCTCATTACGGGAATCATCTGCGATACTAAGAGGTTCTCCTTCTCCCTCGGTTTTAATCTCTCCTACGACAGATGTATCTGGAAAATATGGGGTACGAGGGGCTGAAGGGGGATTTATTTGAAAAAACGGAAGCTGAGCTTGGGCGCTAGTAGCACTATTTCTTGTTAATGAGGGTGAAATAAAGCCTGGAGCTAGCAGTTAGAGGTTCTATTAGAGGAGTATAAGTACTTTCAAATGTTCGTTCATTATCAATGCCGGCAGTTTTAAGACTGTTATATTTCAGCCGTATTATTTTACGAGCCTGAATAATTTTTCGCTTTCATATCATCTCCTTATTATCCATTGTAGCAAAATGGGAGTTTGAATAGATAGTTGTTAATACCTAAACGGATGAGTAACTACTAAACTACTGAAAGCAGGTTCAAGTATTATACAGGGTGTAGCAAGACAGGTTCCAGTTTACCTTGAACTGATAGTTGTTAATAACTGAGCAGTTTGGTTTCATAGTCATAAATAAAGGTGCTGAAGTCAATAATGGTCGCTACAGGAAAAGGTTTGATCAAACCTTTTCCTGTAGCGACCATTATTGACTTCAGCACCTTTATTTATGTAGCGACCATTATTGACTTCAGCACCTTTATTTATGACTATGAAACCAAACGGATCTATCCAGCACCTTGAACACATATCGCGAAACAATGTCATGCTTGTGGATGAGTGTTTGTGAGTGTGTGTGAGCGTGTGTGTGTGTGTGTGTGTGTGTGTGTGTGTTTGTGAGTGTGTGTGTGTGTGTGTGTGTGTGTGTGTGTGTGTGTGTGTGTGTGTGTGTGTGTGTGTGTGTGTTGTGTGTGTTGTGTGTGTGTGTGTGTGTGTGTGTGTGTGTGTGTGTGTGTGTGTGTGTGTTTGTGTGTGTGTGTGTGTGTGTGTGTGTGTGTGTGTGTGTGTGTGTGTGTGTGTGTGTGTGTGTATGTGTGTGTGTGTGTGTTGTGTTTGTGTGTGTGTGTCTGTGTGTGTGTGTGTGTCTGTGTGTCTGTGTGCATGTGTGCCTGTGTGCCTGTGTGCCTGTGTTGTATCGTGTGAGTGTGTGTGTGTGTGTTGTGCGTCGTGATGTGTCTGTGTGTGTGTGTGTGTGTGTGTGTGTGTGTGTGTGTGTGTGTGTGTGTGTGTGTGTGTGTTTCATATAAATTAAATTATTACTTATTTTAACTTCGGAATAACAAAAAGAAAACTTGTATTTAAATTAACGGTGTAGTTATTTATAGTGCTTAATTCTACTCTTATCTATATTTAATCGGTGCATAGTTAGTTAATTTACGGACTTAATTATAGTTTGTTTTTAGTGAAGTAAAAGGAAAAAACTAATCCTGTGTGTGTGTGTGTGTGTGTGTGTGTGTGTGTGTGTGTGTATGTGTGTGTGTGTGTGTGTGTGTGTGTGTGTGTGTGTGTGTGTGTGTGTGTGTGTGTGTTTGTGTGTGTGTGTGTGTGTGTGTGTGTGTGTGTGTTGTGTGTTGTGTGTTGTGTCGTGTGTGTGTGTGTGTGTGTGTGTGTGTGTGTGTGTGTGTGTGTGTGTGTTTGTGTGTGTGTGTGTGTCTGTGTGTCTGTGTGTTGTGTGTGTGTGTGTCTGTGTGCGTGTGTGTGCGTGCGTTCGTGCGTGCGTGAGTGCGAGCGTGCGTGGGTGTGTGTGTTTAATATAAATTAAATTATTACTTATTTTAATTTCGGAATAACAAAAAGAAAACTTGTATTTAAATTAACGGTGTAGTTATTTATAGTGCTTAATACTACTCTTATCTATATTTAATCGGTGCATAATTAGGTAATTTACGGACTTAATTATTGTTTGTTTTAGTGAAGTAAAGGAAAAACTAATCCTGTGTGTGTGTGTGTTTGTGTGTGTGTGTGTGTGTGTGTGTGTGTGTCGTGGTTGTGGGTGTATGTGTGTGTGTGTGTGCGCGCGCGTGTGTGTGTGTGTGTGTGAGAGAGTGTGTGTGTGGATGTATGTACGGATGTATGTTAGTATCCGTGATAACTCCAGAGCGAAAGTACGTACGTACTTAAAATTTTGTATTTAAGCTTGTTTTCATTTGGCTTAGAGCTGATTAGATTTTGGGAGAAATCCATAGTCGGATAGGGGTGATATATTAGGGGCAGTTGGTTTTTATCAAATATTTCTAAAACAGCTACATATTTCAAAGATATAAAAATACTTGGATATAGACCTTATCGACATATCGATGACCTATGTTCTATGCAATTTTCTGATATGACGCGTAATCTAGCAGCAAAGAAACCTAAGGTAGAATTTAAGTATTAGTTAAATTTTTTTCATTATCTGAATAACGATTAATTTTATAAGAAAAAGTGAATGCGTATGTTTTCAAGACAATTTTATTTTACATAACTTCTTTTATAAAGTTTTTTAATATAACGCAAGGTAGGTCAAGAAATTAATTAAATATGAATGAGATTGGTTATACTGCATTATTCATATCTTATAGAAGTGGGCGGCTTTGGAATTTTTTTTAAGTTTACGTGTTTATAGCTATATCTATCTGACATGCAGTTTTAAACGCCATTCTGACAGATTATCTTTTTTTTTGTTTTTACAACGTTGCCTGTTTTCGTTATGAACGATTAAAGAAAGAGGTTGCATAGTTGTCCTAAAAAAAATATAATTCAAATTTTTTCATTTCTTTTAGTTTTTTTAATTAGCGTCTAGATGTAACCTGTCAGACATGAAGTTTTAAACGTCTGTATGACATAGATTATTGTTTCTGTTTATACAATGTTGCATATTTTCGTAAAGGTTGCCTAATTATCCTAAAAAAATATTATTAAAATTGTTTCATTTCTTTTAATTTCCTTTTTGTAGGTTGTAATGTTGTGTGGTGTTTCCACACCAGATATTTGTGTTTAAGTTATGCAAATCTACGCGTCTTATTCGTCATTTGTGGTCAAAATTCTTTAAGATGTTAAACAAAGTTTTTTAATTTTAAACCCTGTATTTCAAAAACTAAGCGCTATTGGTCTAATTTAGCAACACCCTGTAGCAGGCTTATTTTTTACGTCTTCATATTTTGTAAATTTCGTTTGACATTACTATTTTAGTTGAAGTACTAATCTATCGTTATTACTGAACTTTTCTTAAGTTATTCTAAAATCATATTATGATGTAATAGATCGTTAAAGAACGCTAAATATAAGAGCACCAAAAGCATTTTTGCTTTTTCCTATGATCATTTTCTATGTAGCGGAAATATTTAAATACCTTCAAGATGAGAAGCAAGTAGATTAGGTAAAGGCGAACAAAACTTTTAAATACGTAATAGACTATAACTTGTTTATTTTCAGGTCGGCCCGACGCCATTACAAACGAAAAGTTGCGTGGAGTGGCGTTTGTAGCTATAAAAAATAGTAATTATACACCAAGGTAGAGAAGACAATTTTCTGAGCCGAGGTGTACGACGCTCAGAAGATCTTCTCTACCGTGGTTTATATATTATTTTATTCACTACTAGCACACATATTCTGTAAATATGACAATAAATAAATACAATTCAAATAATCTTATTATTACATAAAAAATTAAGTAGCCTGAGGTTTTTACATGTTTCAATTTGTTGACATTTTGTAATACATTCACATCCCAATTGTCAGTTTCATTATCTACTCCTAGGAGAGAAAAATTAAGCAGGTCGAGAAAAACGAAATCACGCTTCCAAAATCGGCCTACTAATGGTATATTCTATCGCTAGTAGTGAATAAAAGATTTTATGTATAAAAATTTAAACTTTTGTTTATAAATAATTCTATACTTACCATTCATATTGTTGGATGTAAATGTAAATTTCCCGCTACGTAACGAAAATGATGCAACTTTCTTTACTTTAATAGATTATGCCGATTCTATGAGATTTTAATATTCTACTTTTTGCTAATACTTCCATTATTGTACCAAATTCCAAGTGGTTTATAGCACTATTTTTCTACATAATTATGTAGCTAATTCCAATAAGCTATTTAAATCTTGCGGATTTGCAAAGTGGAGAGTGATGTAAGTGATTATTATTTCTAATATTTCCTGAAGATAACTATCATCCAGCATTACGAATCTTAACGAAATTAATAGTGAAATCTCAATGATTCACTGATCCTCAACCAATTGTGCACGTGCTAAACTTTCACTATTATCACACATAATAAAATACTTATCTTTTTTGTGTTTTTTTTAATGGTGTATTTTATATTATATAATCTAAACGTTTCGATAAAACTTACAGTTATCTTCGTCAGTAGTAATATCTATTAAAATTGTTAAAGAAGTTGTAAACAATTTTGTAGAAAAATTAAAACGTAAACATCAGCCTGCCATTAATATTGCAGTTTGAGAAACGTATAAAGCCAACTACAGAATTAAATTTTAGTAAAGAATAACTATGTGATTAAAAATTAAATATTGTTAAACTGTCTTAAAGATGACAAATCAGAACTCTCTCTAACGGCGAAAGCTAACAATGAAAACCGTCAGCCAAAAAACACATTTAAAAACAAATTTAAATTATAATAGATATTACTACTGACGAAGATAACTGTAAGTGTTATGTAAACGTTTAGATTGTATAATCTAAAATACACCATTAAAAAAACTAAAAAAGATAAGTATTTTAGAAATGTATTTTAGAAAATGGCGGCGGCTGACCAACCAGAGACGAGGGCGTGGCCCCGGTCCAGTGACATCGGTCCAATGAGAAAGGCGTATGGGCCCTCCCCTGATAAGATTATCAAGGCGCTGGCCCATCTGCTGACCAATGAGAGACGCGGCGGCTATCTTGGAAAGATTATCAAGGAGTCTGGCGGATCTACTGACCAATGAGAGACGTCACGGCTATCTTGGAAAGACATCAAGGGGTCCCACCCATGTGTTAACCAATGAGAGACATGTCGGCTATCTTGGACGCTTACTTTATCCCCTGATAGCTTCCTCGACGTCTTCCTATGTGGATATTGCATGCCGCGGGGCAAACAGATACGTTCTTCACCGATGCTGAAGAAGAAATCACCTTTGTTCTTTGTCTTCGTTGCTGAAGAGATGTCAATGCGTCGTAGAAATATAAACCCTGAAAAAAATTGTTTGCTCGTCGCGAGAGTCGAACTACGGAAAGCTGGCATGGTAAATATACACCATTGCCTCTCGGCCACCGAGCTTTGTTAGGTATGTAATTCAGAATATTGGATGTGTATATATATATATATATATATATATATATATATATATATATATATATATATATGCAGACGTCATACGGCGAATTTTAAGTGTTTAATAGTAAAAAAGAATTCTAGGTACATATTTTTGACCAGGTATCTATCTATAACAGTTTCAACTGTTGTTCCTAGAATAGATACTTATTAAAAAAGGAATTTATTTTGGAAAGTTTTCGCTGTATTAATTGATAGCTCATGCTATACGTAAGGAAAGACTTACCTACAATTGCAATTTACGTTCACAGTATTCCTAGAATAGCTAGGTTAACTTGATAAGAATTCTAGGTATCTATCTATAATAATTTGAATTGTTGAAAAATAATAAAATTATTCTCTGAGCTATCTCCGTTTTAGATACAAAATGTTTAAGACGCTATATCTATCTAATGTTTTAATATAACAGCTTTTCATGTTAGTTCGTGCGAGAACTGCTAGACTCGACGCTAAACAGAGAAAGGATTCTAAACATGAAATAGAAACTCCGCGCGAGTCGTGCATATTCATAAACGAATTTGAATAATTTGACTGAATTAAATAACGTGTATCCTAAACTCTTTCTCATTATAATCACATCGTAAACTTTGTACATGTACAAAGGATATCACGGAAAATAACTTTTTGGATTTTATTTTTAAATATAATGACCAGGTAAGCATATGATCATTACACAAAAAATTAATTAATTAAAACGCAAAGATTTTGTTAGTAGGTATATATTTTTAACTGAGTACTTATAATGTTTTGAATGCTAGAAAAAATAATAAAATTCCTCGCCATTTAAGATAGTATTCATGATGAAAGAGTGAGAACGCATTCGGAGGAACAAGGAACGCTTTACTAAAATAATGAACACTTAGCTGTAAAATTAAACAACAAAATGACAAATATTTGCATTTTCAAAAATTTCAATATAATTATTCGTATTAAATGTATAATTGATAACACAAGCAGTTACTTAATACCGATGGTGATGACCCTATTCTTGACCTTGATTTGATAAACTGTTTATGCATTATTAATTAACAGTAAACAGAATATAATTACTCAATACCAATTAATATGTAAAATTCCATTCTTTATAATGTAGTATGCATCAAGCAAAATAACTTGTAAAGTGCAACGAATTTGTTAATTTGATATTAATCTCTACTGCAGTCACCAGTTTAGTCATTGTTTCTTTACCAAAACGTAAATACGTATGGCAAAAATAGGTGTGAAAAAGAAAACGCATATTATGTAAAAGAGTATTTTATTAATAATAATATAATTCACTATACAACTTTTTCCAACCTCATAAGTTTTGTTAAAACATCATATAATTGTTCTAATAAGCCTTTATTCGTTATATTCGTAAAATTGATCCCTACTGATGAAGAATAGATTTCCGTTAATATATCTGAATATTGTTGTTATCTTCGATGGTAGATTCGGAAATGTATCCGTATGCAGTAAACGTGCTATTGGTCGATGAAGACATTCATCATATTCAATTATCTGATTATACCCATGAAAGATTAGCGTTCGCTCCCTATCAGTGTTTACAGTGGCATAAACATGACTACTGGCGGGGATATAATAGTGACTGTATAATCAAGGCGATCCAGATATCAATTGTAAACTAGGAAATTGTACATGATAAATATATCCATGGCTGAAGAAGACGATATCATTGTTAGACCTCTGATATATTGCATCAAAGCGCTTAAAAGTTCTGGGTAGGAAGGGTAGCCTTTCAAACAAGTTCTTAACGAGTTCGATATATGTACTATTTAAAGCAGATATCCAAACCCAATTCTCGTAGAACATACACAATCGCTTGTTTAAGATCAAATAGTATTCAATATCGATACGACATAAGTAAGGAGATTCAGTAGGTAAAGCAGAGGTTGTCTTAGCAGGAGTAGTAGTACTAATTTCGACTAAAGTAGATGTAGTAGTGGCAGTAGGATATAAAGAACGGATTCCCATAATATCAACCGATGCTAAATCACGAAAATGCTTCCTATAACATGCATACATAATGGAATTTCTATCACTCGAATGTTTTAGTCTAAAGCGTGGCCTATCTCATGTAGTATTACGGTAAAGTAGCTGATTTGATCTTTAGTGAGATCTTGTGAGTCTAGAAGGTACCATCGCTCATCCCAATCCATATGTATTTCAATTTTACTTTGATCCTCCTTCGGAAGTCTATCAAACACAGTTTCACATCGTTTACCACCGATTAATCTAGTATGACTATATCGTTGAAACGATATTATTATATCGTAATTGCTAGAAATGTGTTTAATTTAAATATTTTCCCCAAACTTTAAACGCATTAGCGGTTAATGTTAATATACGTATGTCTTTACTCTCTACATGATTACTTCGGATTGGCTTTTTCCAATGATATGGATGTGTTACTTATGTATTGATAACATCTTAGTTGCCACATCACGGGGTGGTTAATAAGTTTATGGTTTCATCATTTTGGATACCATCCGCAGACAGCTGATAGTATTCTTGAAAGGATTTTAATGCACTTCTAATGATTACACAATGATTACCTATCGACGCACCCGAATCTTCATTTATGAAACCAAACGCGTAATAAATAAGTTCCAACCATCTTCAAATTGCTTTCGTCATTACTACTAGTAATTAGTGCAGTACCACCGCATAGTAGTGTTAACACTACAACAGCCTTCATTGCAACTAACAGAAATTCGCGTTTACAGAGATATAAATAAGCGAAAGAGCTAGTTTATTGCAATGCTAGTAAATGGTTCATACTCAATTAATACATCGTGCAAAATAACGCAATATGCCGAATATCGGCGGTAAAGGCCGAAGATGCTTCAACTTCCAGTTTCAAATCAATAACTACCTTATGAATACTCTCGTTTTGACGAGTACAGTTAATTACATATATCGACTCTTAAATTGTTCGTAACTAAGCATAGAACCTTGTGGTGAATTATAATATTGATGTCGAAAGTTTCAATGTTCTTCGTAAGCATCCATGTACTTGTCTGCGAAAACGAGATTTTGCTGTTCGTGTGGACATCTATCATTAATATTTGCTTTTATATTTGAGATGTATAAGTACTCTAATTTTGCCGCATTCTCTTCCCGATTATTTCGCTTCTTAGTATGGAAAGCAACCAGTAACCATTGAGGACGTTGAAAGCCTGTGCTGCTCTTTACCGCCCAAACCATTGACGTTGATGAAGTTAAGGGTGGATATATGTATAAATCTCGAGCGTGAAACGTAACTTGTATCGACGAATTTTTATTAATCTTCTGATAGATAACTTCATAGTATCATTCGGAATTACATATGGAACTTTCCACGTAACGTTCGTCAGGTTCATCTTAACATCCGTTTCGCCGCTGTAACAGTCGCCATCAGTATTGGATCGAACCAATACCAGCTCTTGACGTTTGTTGACTAGAAGCTTCATATAACCCTCTGCAAATCCCAACACATGCTTTAGCGGTATGGAAGCGCAGAAGGCGGTCGTGGTGCAGTTTAACAGTTTCCTTCAATGCCGTTGTTAATGCCAGGTTGTAAACGTATGGTTTCAATCAGCTGGTTGCTTAACATGAATCGAATCTGATCGATGAGGGAGGGAGGTGCTTTATTTGTGAGGTTATACTCTTTGTTTGCTTCATTAGGGATCAAGTACCTTCTAAATAATATATATATATATATATATATATATATATATATATATACACATATATATATATATATATATATATATATATATATATATATTGAGATGTTTAGATAAGAGTAAGACAGGGATTGGGTAGTTTAAAGTAGTAACTTATTTAAAAAATGGTTGATATCAAGCATGATACATGTACGAGACATTTAATTGATGTAATTTGGTTCACGATGGTAAGAAAGTGGATTTGTTTTGGCTAAAACAGTCTTAATAAAATTTATACATTTTGGTTTAATCATAAAAGCATTGTGCTACTTGAAAGAATGTCAGAAATGTTAAATAAACTTATTTCGTAAATTCGATTCAGTATTTTAGTGTGTTTCAATAAATTTCAGTTTATCGAAAGTATTTTGGAATGTGAATATTTTATAGGTGTTTAACACATAGTGTAAAGTTAGATTTATATTAGAACTTTGTATAAGTAGATTAGAATGCAGGAAATATGGTAAAATTTAAGAAAGGTTATAATACGAACTTAATATGATCATTTCTCACATATGTATGGAAGCGAATGTATGACAAACAAAGTGATGCATTACAAATATTAAGAACAGTGTATAGAACATATTTACACAAAGATATTTACATGCAGATACATTTTTATGGTAGAATTTTAAAAAGTGTGTTAAACAATATGACTTCTTAAAGTGACTTAAAATTATACAATGCAAGCTAGATGAACAATAAATATAATAAAGACAGTTATTACAAGTTATATGGATAACATTTTGATTTACATGAACGTTTTTAAACGCAAATTATTTATATTTTAGAATTAAGTTAGGTTATGTCATAAATTTAATGTTTTTCACAAATTTATAGTTTTTAGATTAAGTTAGGCTTAAAATGGATTGTTAAAGTGATTAATAGGAGGTTTTCCTCATTTTACATAATAATTTAATTTGTACAAAGCATTTCAACGCAAAATTTATGAAATGGGTTGATTATACAGTTTTACTTGGTAAATATAAAATTCCTTTAAATTTAAGATTTCGGACATTTAATGTACGTTTTCCAATGCAAAATTTTGTCAGGATTACATATATGTAGTTAATTTAAGTGTAGGTTTTAAGATTATTTAGATATAAGCAATTTTAAGTTAGAATAGGTCATTTCGTAGAATAATTAATAGAACTATATCAAGTTGGGTATCGATTTATGCATATTTTAACACAGATTTCATTTCTGTTATTAAAATTTAAATCTATAGCTGTATAAGAAAGTTATCGCTAAATTTCTAATTTATTTAAGTTTTCAAATTATTTTCGACCAGAGACATAGTTACATTATTTGAATTTCTTAAAAAAAGTTGAAAATGTGGTAACCAACAAAAGGGTATAAAAGGAATTGTCCTTGATCAGAATTCTCTCTATAATTTGCCAGTTGTTTGAAAAGTTTAAAATAGTGTAGTGTTTTTGTGCAACAAGTAAGTTAATTAACCTAAATAATTATCGGGAAAATTTAATATAAACGGAGACGACGAAAATCAGCCAATTGTTTTTAAACCTAAGTTTGTTTAAAATAAAGTTAGGTTACCGATACCTGTTCACATTCGTAAAGTTCATTACGAGTAATTTTTCTTACTTGTGACGATTAATGTTTAAAGTTTTAAAATTCGTTTGTTAAATTTGAATACTGGTTACGTTTTGCCAACTGAATTACCAACCTTCACCTTAGCAATTTTAAACAGTTCGGTGGAAAAATTATGTGTAGCCCTTTGCAAATATTGATTTACATTTAGCAATCCGGACGTAATCACCAATTTTAAATGTTGCTGTCTCCATTACGTTAATATTATGAAACATCGGTAAATATGTTGATGCAGTTACATCTTTAGGCTTCATTCTAATCGTGGAATGGACTTTATTATTATATTCAGATGTAACTTTCTGCAACACATCCAGTCACTTGTATTTACCTCTAAAGCTAAATCGTCTGTATAACACATTTTTCAACGTTCTTATAATCCTTTCAACAATGTCTGCCTTTTTAACACTATAGGTTGAGTAATGATGTGTTGCATAACTCTTCATCAACCCTTCAAAATGTTTATTATAGAATTCACGTCCCTGGTCCGATTGCGAGTTATCCGGAACTTTACCTTCCTTCAAAGTAGAAGTCATCGCTCGACAAACTTCGTAGGTATTCTTCGACTTTAGAGGGCGTGTCCATAGATATTTAGAATAGCAGTCTATCACTGTTAGAAAATACTTATGATTGCGGTTCTCTTTAGCATACGGAACAAATTCGACTAAATCCGTCTGCCAGAGATCATCCCGATGCTTGACGATGGTTCGTTTCCTCACAAAATTTTCCCGCGCAGGCTTATGCAATTCTTCGACAACCGCCAACTTTAAAGACATTACTACTTGTGTAACTTATTCTCAATGTTATAAACTTCCACCATATATACGATTAGTTTTTTCCTCAAGTTTAAGATCGCGCTGACAATAATTTTGCAATCGTTAAATCGATATCACTCTTTATTTTAAGCTCTAGAACTTCCTTACACTTATCAAGATAGTTTTTGGTGGCTACATCCGCATCTAGGATTGGATCGATGACGTTGCAGACTCTTCTACCTTGCGCATCATAATTACCATCTTCGGTCAACTTTAAATTTGTCTCATCTACGTATCTCCTAGTTGCAACATCATCTTCTAGGATAGGTTCAGAGACATTGCAAAGTCTTTTAGCTTGCATATCGTAATTATCATCCCAGGTGAATTTGATATTTGTAGATAACGAATGTCTGCCAAACTTATCGATGGACATTATTAGGTAATTATACCTTCTTCTCGGAGCTCTTCTTCGATACTAATGATTTCGTTATCATGTCCAGTATGACCTGCTGCTCTTGATGCATGCAACAGCCTGAGTCGTTCAATAAGTTCGCGAGGAGTATTCCAGTATACATACTCCTTCACTCTATTCGACAAATTCTTCATGATGCCGCGACCGAAATCTTTCGTACTGATTTGCGGCTTAATAGTCTTTCTGTATTTAGACAACTTGGTGCCCATAATTGCTCTGTGAGGGTCGTAATCTCCTTCTTTTCTAATGTGCGTTACAGTAATTCTAATATAAGCAGCTCGTATAGTCTGAGAGTGCCTTCATATACCTCATCTTTTATAATTAGATTAGGTCCTTCTATGTCTTACGGAGAACCTCCGATAGCCCATTTATCTAAGTTTACAACATAACGAAGGCCGTATCTATTATCAATTTGTTCGTGGTTCCCGCGGATCAGTAATTCTACATAATGACGAGGTAAAGTATCATATTGCTCTAAGAATTCATCGGAAATGCCTGCGTCATCAAGTAACCGCGTTAAATTAGTTAGCTCCACCTTCTATTCCTTCTCCTCTTCAACAGGATCTGTTTCAGCAATAACGTCCGCTTTAACGAATGATGGAGGTGGTCTAAACGTAGCAGGTGCTCGTTCTACAGCGGTTTCAACGAATGAAGGTGCAACCGGAGGTTTGAACTTGAACGTAGCAGGTGTTGACGTTGTTTGAACTCCGATGTCACCGGTTCTACTTTAATTTCCGCGTTAGCGATTTGTTTCAAAGGATCCACTATAAGTTTATATGCAGTTTCCGCTAAATGATGTTTCAAGTTCACCTCTTTTCAATAATTTCAGCTTGCGTTTGATTGCATTACGAGTCTGCGTTAACTTCCGCTTAACCACATTATCTCGAACATCCATTGCGAACGACTGCGTGTGAATGAGTATTATAAGCATGTGATATAGCAATCAAATCCGCTTCGATATCTACCGTAATCACAGTCTTTTACAATACATACGAAATCCTATTTAGTCTGCCAACATTGCGAGCACATTGATTTAAATTGAACGAAGGTCATATTTGTACGTACATATTCACATTATTTCGAATCAATTGCTCAGGCATCTTCGAATATGTTTGACGGAGATAGAAAGAGTCCACGCCCGAGTGTCGCCCTCTACTGAAATAATCGCGAATTATGTCTTGATTGAGACACGAGATGTCAAATATCATTATAGAATTCTTATCGATCTCTTCAGGCGTGAGTACATCCGCCTTGTCGTTGAATGCATTATACCTAATACCTTTTATCGCTTAAGTATATGCTCTAAGTATTTATACTTTGGCTGCTCGAGCGAATTGGAGTAAACGTATACACTTTCAAATTTTAAACCGTATTGTGCCTCCAATACGCTAACCATCACATTAGTCTTCCCGAAAGGTCCGCAAATAAAAGCTCTAATTGATGCCGGAAAGAGACGACCATGCTTTCCCGTAACTTCCGATTTCAGGAAATCGTGACCGTCCACAGGCTGCTTCGTAAACTTCATGATTCAGTTGCTGATAGTACACTGACTAGTTCACATGCTGTTAGGCAGAGAAGTATTAAACACTTTAATAAACAAATTACCTGTTGAATTGCATATTCCAGGTTATCGATATTGCGGACCAGGAACCAAGCCACAGAAACATTTAGCTCGGGGTGATCCCGGTATAAATCCTCTAGATGAAGCTTGCAAACAAGGCGATATCGCTTATCATACTCCTAACGATATAACAAGTCGTTATCAATATATATATATATATATATATATATTGAGATGTTTAGATAAGAGTAAGACAGGGATCGGACAGTTTTAACTAGTAATTTCTTTAAAAAAGGGTGATATCAAGCATTGTTATACTAGTACGAGGGATGTAATTGATGTAATTTGGTTCACGATGACTAGAAAGTGGATTTGTTTTTGTTGAAACAGTTTCAACAAAATTTATACATTTTGGTTTAATCATAAAAAGCATTGTGCTACTTACAAGAATGGCAGGAATGTTAAATAAACTTATTTCCGTAAATTCAATTCAGTACTTTAGTTTGTTTCAATAAATTTCAGTTTTTCGAAAGTATTTTGGCATGTGAATATTTTACAGGTGTTTAACACAAAGTGTAAAGTTAGATTTATATTAGGAACTTTGTATAAGTAGTTTAGAATGCAGGAAATATGGTAAAATTTAAGAAAGGGTTATAAAACGAACTTAATATGATCAATACTCACATCTTTATGAAAGCGAATGTGTGACAAACATAGTGATGCATTTTAAATATTAAGAACAGTGTATAGAACATATTTACACAAAGATATTTACATGCAGATACATTTTTATAGTAGAATTTTAGAAAAGTGTGTTAAACGATATGACTTCTTAAAGTGACATAAAAATTATACAATGCAAGCAAGATGAACAATAAATACAATAAAGACAGTTATTATAAGTGGTATGGATAACATTTTGAGTTACTTGGACGTTTTTAAACGCAAATTATTTGTAATTTTAGAATTAAGTTTGGTTATGTCTCAAATTTAATGTTTTTTCACAAATTTATAGTTTTTTTGATAGTTAGGCTTAAATTGGATTGTTAAAGTGATTAATAGGAGGTCTTCCTCATTTTTACATAGTAATTTAATGTGTACAAACATTTCAACGCAAAATTTATGAAATGGGGTTGATTATATAATTTTACTTGGTAAATATAAAATTTCCTTTAAATTTAAGATTTCGGACATTTAATGTGTGTTTTCCAATGCAAAATTTAGTCAGGATTACATATTTGTAGTTAATTTAAGTGTAGTTTATAAGATTATTTAGATATAAGCAATTTTAAGTTAGAATAGGTCATTTTGTATGATATTTAAAAGAACCATATCATGTTGGGTATCCATTTATGCACAATTTAACACAGATTTCATATCTGTTATTAAAATTTAAATCTATAGCTGTATAAGAAAGATATCGCTAAATTTCTAATTTAGTTGTTTTCAAATTATTTTCGACCAATCAGAAACATGCTATTACACTAATTACAGCATATGATAATTATTTCTAAGTTTAACTGATTGCTGTACCTAGTTAATTAATATGTAATAAATATTTATCAGTAAATGCATTGTTTCCTGTATTAATTATTTTATAATATATATAAAGCTAGTTTATATTATATTAAAAATTTTTCAAGGTAAATTTAATGTTTATTTGAAAATCCAAATCCTCTTTCCTATTTTATTATCACTGTAACTAGTATTTTAATTGTAAAAACATCAATAATAATTTTTCTAAACAATACTACAACGTAATTATCACAGGTTAAAGGTGATTATTCAAAACTAATTATCTGCTGCAGAGCCATCACATTCACGCTATTTATAGTAAATTCTTATCAATATAAAAACTACATCAACTTGCGCAAATATTAAATTTGGGCCTAGGTAATATTTACCTAATATTTAATCAACGAAGCCTAAAATGTGTTGATAAAATGAATGATTCAGGTATAAATATATATATATATATATATATATATATATATATATATATATATATATATATATATATCCTACCTTGCGTATATAGCACCAATGAATACTATTTTATAGACAATACTACACACACACCCACACGCACACACACCTACACACATACCCCCACACACACCCACCCACACACACACACACACACACATACACACACGCACATACACACACACACACACACACACACACACACACACACACACACACACACACACACACACACAACATACACGGACACATCCAGAGACACAGACACACACACACACACACATAGACACACACAGACACACACAGGCACACACAGGCACACCACACACACACACACACACACACAAACACAGACACACAGACACACACGAATACACACAGACACACACAGACATACACAGACACACAAACACACACAGACACTCACGGACACACGGACACACACAGACACACACACACACACACATAGGCACACGCAGGCACAAATAGGCACACACGGACACACATAGGCACACACACACACACACACAAGCACAGACACACACACACACAGCACACACAGACACCCACACACACTCAGACACACACAGACACACATACATACACACACAGAGACACACACACACACACACACATACACAGACACACACACACACACACACACACACACACACACACACACAGACACACACAGACGTACATAGACACACACAGACACACACAGACACGCACACAAACACACACACAGGCACACACACGCACACACGCACGCACTTACGCATGCACGTACGCACGCACACACAACGCACGTACCCACACACGCACGCACGCACATACGTACGCACGCACACACAGTAATTATTGATTACCTCTTTCAATTGGAAGATTCTATATTAAGGGAATAATTTTATCATTATTTCTCAACAATTCAAACTATTATAGATAAACCTGATCAAAAATATGTACCTAGAATTCTTTTTTACTATTAAATACTATTGATTTTCTATATTAATTTTATATTTTCCAACCGTAAAATTCGCTGTGACGTCTGCATATATATATCCAGCATTCTGCATTAAATATCTAACGAAGCTCGGTAGACGAGAGGAAATGGTGTATATTTGCCAGCTTTCCGTAGTTCGACTCTCGCGATGAGTAATCAGTTTTTTTCAGGGTTTATGTTTCTACGACACATCGACGTCTCTTCAGCAACGAAGACAAAGAACGTAGGTGACTTCTTCAGCACTGGCGAAGAACTTACCTGCATGGCCCCGCAGCATGCAATATCCCCATTGGAAAACGTCGAAGATACATTCTGAAGAAGCTATCAGGGGCTAAAGTACGCGTCCATGATGGCCGACATGTCTCTCATCGGTCAACATATGGGTCATCCCCGTTGATATCTTTCCAAGATAGCTGCGACGTCTCGCATTGGTCAGTAGATGGGCCAGCCTCCTTGATAATCTTTCCAAGATGGCCGCCACGTCTTTCATTGGTCAGCAGATGGGCCAGCCCCTTAATAATATTATTAGGGGAGGGGCGCTTACTCCTTTCCCATTGGTACGATGTCACTAGGGCGGGGCCACGCCCTCGTCTCTCATTGATCAGCCGCCGCCATCTTGCGAAGGGGGCGGGGCTTAAGTACTCGCTCACGTCGCTGATTGGGTTGACGTCACTTCCTGGTCCAGGATGAACATAGCCTTACTACTTTGTGGTATTTTTTATTTTATTCTATTGCTTCAGCTTTCTCATAATTATTATTCTTTGCAATTTCGATAATCTGGTTCGTTGGATCGACCTTGCACGTCGATTTTGGGTTTTCGTGATCGATGTCCATTTGGTTGCTATAACTTTCCGAGCCAGACGTTGGCTATCTACAGCCTGAGATCTCTAATCGAAGCAGTGGTTCAGCATCTGAAAAACGCGCAATTTTTACTTATTTTGTGTTTCGTCCCTTCATGAACTTATAGATATTGATAATATATGTTGCATGATTAATTTAACTTAATTAAAGTATCGGTGTTTTCAATAATTTTAAGTACCGATAAATTTAAAAGTGCTTCACAAGAACAGTAAATTTAATCATTTCTCATTTAATTATTTTTCCATATATATAACACACAAGTCGGTGTTGAATTAATTAGGTGTTTTTGTAATTAATTTGAGTTTTAACAAATTGATCTACAACATTACAACTGTGATAGCTATTTATAACTTCGGTAATTTTATTATAATTTTCTTTTCCCTTTTCTGAATTTTAAATTTGACCTTGTGTGTATATTATTAATAAAAAGTTTGCCTCGAGTAAACTTTTTATTTATGTATTTAATCAAATTAATAATAATTTTTAATTACATATTTACCTTTGAACTTATCCGTTCGTAACAAAAATTTATAATAATTAATCATTAATTAGATTAATGCATTAGAAAGCAATGCCAAAATTGAAAATATCAACTTATTAAGTATATTTTAAATGCGAACAATATACACACAAGGTAAAGTTTAAAATTCAGAAAAGAAAAAATATCTGAATAAAATCACCGGAGTTATAAATAGCTATCACAGTTGTAATAGATCAATTTGTTAAAACTCAAATTTGACGCCCCATTTCTTCTTTGAAAATTACCTTTAATTCTTCTTGACTAGCCTTTTGACTTGCCTCGGCTTTCCATTGTCCTTCTTCCATCTTGGCTTCCAGCTTTTCTTGGTTCTCTATGTGTTTCGCTTCTAACTTCTTTTGTCCTTCCTCAATTTTGACTAATAACATACTCATCATATTCATCATCCTTGATTCGTCTGTTTTTTGTTGAACTGCTACTCCTGCCCTGTCTATTTTTGAGAATTTATCTTCTTCTGAAATGTTGATTATATCTTGCTTTCTTGGCAGAAGATAAAATCTTCACTTCCCTTTGTGTTTGCCATCTCCAATAATTTCCTACCTGGCTTTTTAAAACTTGACCTTAATTCCATATAACAATAAAAATAAACCTACCTTTATTACCTCTTATATAAAATTTAAAAGTAAAAATTCAACAACGCCACTGGTAACTAATAATTTCTAACCTTTTTTCGAATATACTAAAACTAAATCAATCAATAACAAAAATTTTTTTCCAACAAATTCATAACCTATAATTCCACTGGTAATTAATTAAATGTTTATTTATTATACTAATTTATTAAACTTCTTAATCTCCTGGGTCAATCGATCGTGCCTCATGCTGGGCGCCAATTTTCAAACGGGCGTAATGCCCGTGGACCTCGATTTATAAAGATATCATCTACCAGTTCAATTTTAATTCGCTTGCTATTTAATTTCAGCTTGAGTAAATGAACTTTAATATTTACGTTTGCGAATTCTTTTCCTACTTAAAGGCACCAGCTAGCTCAAATGTTAAAATAAAGAAATGATTACTGTTATCATTAACCAGAATTATGCTCAATTCGATTTACGTATTTATCTGAATTCCTGTTGAGTTTAAATCTATCTGCACTTATATATCCAATATTTGTATAAGCTTTTAATATTAATAATCTTTGGCAATCAAAATAAATCAAACATTATACTCATTTAATTAAATTCAAAATCTGAACGAAAATGCATCAATGCGTTGTTTACAAACATATAAAAATCAAACCTATAATCTAAAATAACCTTCTTAAAACTAACATATAACAATAAAATCTTTATCAGAATTAAACGATTGTTTTCGTTTAATTGTGATGTTTAAATTTAAAGTTTAGAGGAAATCAAACACATAAACGTTTTATTTATTCACACAATCAAAAGGTTCTTACTTGTTATTTTCGTTGAAAGTTGATGATGCAACTCTGCTTTCTTCCTACCAATTTGAGGCCTCGTTGGTTGTTGGGATGTTTCTCCGATGATGTCACTGTGCCTCCAAACTGGAACCGCTTCCTTTGTTTTCTCTATCTATGGATGAAGACGACATCAATTTTCCTTCCAATAATTTAACGATTTTTTAATAATAATTGCTCGATATATTTATATTTTCTGATTAAATATGCAAATAACGTAGTGAAGCAAATTCAATATTTTCATCTTAATATTAATTACATTCAAATACAGATAACCAACAACCATTCCTTTATCTATAAAAATAATAATACAACTATCAAATCTCGTATAATTTTGGGCAAAATTTTGAATTTTCTAAAGCTCCTGTTACAGACTCCACAACACATAGCCGTATATTGAAAATTGTTCACTCAAGTATTGTGGCACTTCCCTAGGATTATGGGCCGGCGCTCCGTCTTGTTGAAACCAACAATACTTTATGACACTTATTTGAATGTTATGTGTGATGTATCGGTGTAATTATTATTAAAAAAGCTATCATGTACAGGGTGTCCGATTTAAAACATTTATGCATCATGTTCGAGGGCATAAAAGGTGCTTTTTATTTTTTGACATCTCTTAAAATAAAGCCTATAACAAATATGATTACACATTCATGATAAACAACAATATTCATAGTAACCTCAATTTAATTTTGATACAAGATTCATAGCTCACATGTACAATTTATCTTCTTTCAGCTTGTCCACTTTTCCAGCGATGATGTTCCAATTCCAACTTATATTTAACTTGGATTCCATAAATTTATTATCCCTCGGTGGAAGTTCCATGACAATTAAATTTCTTTGGTACGTTGCACCGTAATTGCTTTTACTTTTGAAGCAGCACTTGGTTTCACTTATTATATTTAAGAATATAATAAATGCCTTGCAGGTTATTGCATGTATAACTAATAATTTTTATTTTAAATTCACTTTATTTTTAAAATGCAATTTCTCGAATATTTTGTATTTTTTTATTATTAAAAGAAAAACACCAGCTCGTTTTGGTTAAAAAAAATAAATTTTAATTTAAATCGAAAAGTTGAAAATGAATCGTTATACATTCATATGTTTTATAACATATGACCCGGAACAATGTTTCGATAACCTCACTTAAATTTTTACAATTACTGAACTTTTCAATTGTTTAAGAATTGTTCACTTTTAGGTTAACGAATGATCCGGAAAAATATTAAATTTAACTAACATGCACTCGAGGTAACATGTTGATACTTGGTAGAATTTGAACAGAGTGAAAAAATCCTAAGCAATCTACTTATATAACCTTCTGTAACAATGAAACAAATTCTAAATTTTACGTCTATACACACACAAAATTGCGTACTTATGATTGGTTAACACATTTACACAAAATTGAAAATTATTATTTTTGGCCATACCTTTTTTTTATGTAAACGGATCTTAAAGATAAAATCATTTTTGAAATCAGGGAAAAATTTACAATATTTTGATACCCCACTTGTTATGCTTTCTTGAAAAATGTTGTATCTAGCAAATTCTATGACTCATTTTAATTTTGCTATACTACTTTACTTAAAAAACTAGCTTATTTTATATCCCACGGGTAAATCACCATCAGAAATGGATTCTGTGATCAAAATTACATCAGTTTTCAACACTTATATGGTTTATATTAAAATGTCTATCTCAAGTTCGATGAACGTATAGCACATAACATGTGTTTTCAGTTTTTCCCCTAAAATTACATTCACAATGTTAGTTTAAGTGTGGACACTTTCTGAGTACTTGATTATGTAAGTTTCTTTTGTAATCTTTGTTCACATTCACTTAGTTCACTATAAAGTTCCATGAATCTTTTAAATTTTTGTCTTTTATCATATCTTTTTTACGTATATTAGTCCACTTATGTTAAATGATATAATTTACATTCTCTTTGTTTTAGAATAAAAGTTCATTATGCGATCACTCTGGAATCTGCATGTATAATTGGATTACATTTATTTTATATAAGAAAACATATTTTGAATCTTGGAAGCTGCTCGGAAACCATCAACATTAGAAATTTATGTTGTTCAACCATGATTATGCTTTTATATTTATAATACTTGCTTTACTTAACTAACAACATGTTCCATAACCGCATACATACTTAGTTTTTTAAGTTATTTTCATATATTGGATCCTGCGCTTTACATATATACACAATCAACTTCAGTATAATTACGTTATGTTAAATATAGTTTTTAAACTGAGCTCATATCAATCTATCCCCATTATTTAGCTTATATATATATATATATATATATATATATATATATATATCAAGGTTGTTAATCGTGTTAATTGGCATTAAGTTAAAAACAATAAGAAAAATTTAGTGGTAGCAGCCAAGGTTGTGGGGCTAGTTTAAAATAAAGAAACGATCCTTTGTTCAAAGGGAAGCTTTCGGTAAATTTATTACCTTTATCAACCAATCTACAAGAAGTTATACGTTAATAATACATATAAATTAAAATAAGATAGTAACTTACGATCGTGGGTACAGTTAAAAACATTGAAGCAGCATTGAAAGAAGATATTTCAAAGTCCAAAATTGATTTTGACAACTAATTTTGTTATTCTTACTTTTATTTATTTTAAAAATTATTAAATTTTATTTATTTTGTTTTTAACAAGATGTTTTTATTTAAAATACAATTGTCATAATTATTATTTTATATATATATATATATATATATATATATATATCAAGATTTTTGGTAAATTGGGGCCAATTTATTATATAAATATTTATTATATATATTAATATTATTATTATTATATTAAAATTGGATGGTTTGATTAAAAGAAAATTTTCAAAGAAGTTTCGTATATTTAAACCAATCTAAGAAATTTATATTATATATATATATATATATATATATATTATCTTTAAAATATATTTGATTTAAATTATTTATACAATTACTGAAATTATGTTTTTAGAATGAATACAATAAATATTTTCTTAATTTCGATATCGTTTGATATCTTCTTCAGAATGACAAATTGAAATTTATAATATATTTCGTAAGTAACTAAATCAAAACATAACTATATTTTATAAATTTTAAAATGGAATCGTAACAATTTGTAAATATTATATCTTACTATTCTGTTTTCTTAATTTTGATGAATAACTCAAATGAGTCGTTCTATAACTAATTTCAAATCTAAAATTTTACGTTAAAATCGAAAGAATTTAAAATAGATATTTTCAAATAAATTTAGTTTAATCTAATGTTTTTATTTTAAAATTCATATTTTAACGGTTGTAATGTATGCACCAATGATATAATTTAATACAAGAAATGGATTTCATAATATTACGGTTTTATCTACGTTTAGGAATTTTGGTTTTAAATTAGTATAAACGATACGCTCTTATCTAGTGGAAAAATGCAGTGTATATTGAATTTGGATAATGATTTAAAATTTAAATCATTAATATAAAAGAATTGAACAAAATTGTTACGTTTTGTTTTCCATTTTAATTATATTATAAAATTTATTGATTTGTTTTTAATAATATTGTATAAAATCAATTGATAATTATTAATTTAACTAATTTAATTTTATCAAAGATTTGGTCGAAATACTAAGAATATTTGTAAACATTTTTAATGTTATTTCCAATTGTGTATATAATAATTTCATACTTATTGATGGTATATGAATCAAAATTAAATATTTCAACTATGAGTTTCTTTTGAAACCAATCTAATTTAATTTATCAAATGTCGAATTATTAGAGCAATAAAGAAATTGTTATTATTTTCATTTCCATGTGAAATTAAGTTTAGGAGAATCCATTAAATTCCATTACATGTTCAAAATGGTTTCTTCAGCTGTTAAAATAATATCGTCAACATACGAAAGTAAAGAATGAAAAATTAAGATTTAGTAAACAAAATCTTCTAAAAGTTCAATTACAATTTGCAATTGTAGAAATTGGAATTACATCATAATTTTCAAAGAAAATTGTTATAAAATTTGACCGTGGATATTGAATAAAAATGGAAAGATTAATATTTTAAGTTAAAATATAGGTTTGAAAATAATTCAATAACGTATTTGAATGTTCACAAAATTAATAAAAATGTAATGGCAAAAATGAAGATTTACGAATTGTTTCGATTCCATTTTAAAAATATAGTACGTTTTGATTTAGTTACATAATGTTATAAATTGTCAATATGTCATTCGAAACGATATGAAATACAAAGTAAAATAATTGGGTTAGTTTATTGATTAAATATAATAATTTATTATATATATATATATATATATATATATAAATATATATATATATAACATATATACAATATTTTTGAGATGGTTAGATATAAGATTAAGACGGAATTGAGAGTATTAAGCAGTAATTTTTATATTGAACAATTTAGAGATCAATTAGTATATTTACAACTGCATTTTATTTGAAATATTTTGTAAACGATTAAAGAAAAGTGAATTTGTTTTGATGAAACAGGTTAATAAGATTTGCATAAGTTGGTTCATTCATAAAGCATTGTGCTATAAGAAACATGCCAGGAAGGTTAAATGAAGTTATATTTGTAATTTAGATTAAGTTCGTAGAAAATATTTCATTAAATTTAGTTCATAAAGTATTTTGGCATTTGGGTATTTTACAGATGTTTAGAACACAGTTTAGAGTTATGATTATATTAGGAACATATTTTAAGTAGGTAAAATGCAGGAAAGATGTAAATTCTAAGAAAGGGTTTACGACATGATTTAATTATTTACTCACAAGTATTAGTGAAAATATAAGTGCAACAGAAAAGTAGTGATAGTAAACATTAAGCACAATTTAAACAACAATTTAAACATATGGATATTTTGCAGATACATTTTTGTGTAAGATTTTAAAGAAATGTGTTTAACAATATGGATTGTTGATGTGACAAAATTTTAACGTTACAAGAAAAGTGAACATTGGGAATATTAAAGACAGATTTTATAAGTTGTGAGTAACATTTTAATTAAAATGAATTTGTTAGGATAAGTAAATTAATTATGAACATTAAATTAAGTAGGTTAAGTTTTAGAATTTAAGGTTTTTGCAAATTTATAGTTTTATAGAATAAGTTGAGCTTAGAATAAATTGTTAATGTGATTAATAGAAGGTTTTCCTCATTCCATGCAATAATTTACTTTGTACAAGGTCATTTGACATAAATTTAAACAATGGGGTTACAACAATTTCCTATGTAAAAGAATTTTCCTTATAAATTTAAGATTATTGAGCTGAAATAAATGTTTTAATTCAAATTTTCGTGACAGATCACGAATATGTCATTTAGTTTAAGTGTAGAAAGTTAAGATTTTTTGATATAAGTCAAATTTAGATTAGGATAAGTCAAATCGTAATTTTAACAGATATATATCAAGTGGTATATTTTATGCGGAAATCTTGCACAGATTTCATTTCTGTTTAAAATTTAAATCGAGATTAAGAAAGTTATAGTCTTAATTTATATTTAATAGGTTTTAAATTTATTTAAACCAATCACAGACTTGGTTTTATTCTTGAAGTAACAGGAGTATATAGAATTGTTCCTGAACAGCTCTCTCTTTCCATTTGTTTCTCAAAGTTTAAATTTTTATGACAAAGGTCAAAGTTGTTGTGTTTTGTTTGGTTAACACGTAAGTATTAAAACACGTTTATTTTCGGAAATTTTGATACGAGTTTAGTCGAGAGACGAGAGTTCAGAAACTATTGTTCTTAACCTACAATCTATAAATAAAGTTAGGTTACCGATAAAATTTTACCAATTATTCGTAAATCGTTACGATTTAAGTTTAACAGTTTGTATACGATTTAAGTTTAACGTATTTTAAAAGTTCGGTTTGTATTTGTTTTGGTTATGTTTTAAATAAAAATTATTCAATTTTCCAAATTGATGTTTATTTCTCGACATATTAATAAACGATATTCCATATCGGGTGCTAAAAAGAAAAAGTGAATTAAAATAAAAATTTTATAACCTTAAATAATATTTAAACCGAAAATTATAAAAACATTTTAAAACAACAGTAAAATAAATATTATAATAAACAATTTAGTGCTTGAGTGAAGACATTATAAGTGCGATTACCACAAGAAAAGCAACAATTTATCCGAGGGACATTGATGAATTATTGGAAGTACTGCAGCAGCAAGTGGAACGGATCAATAACATCGATCACAGACTGGAATTTGTATTCATTATTTGTGTGATTTTCTGCATTTATATTTTATGTATAGGTGTAAATGTTTATGCAATAGCTGTGTAAACATCTGTAGAACAATTAAAACTTTAGTCTTCTTTCAACATTTCAATTTCAATTACAAAATTATTAAGATCACATTTTTAGGAAGTTACCATTTAACAATTTTGACAGTTTGGTATTTGATTGCAGTTAATACGCGACGCATGCGTTATTGTACAAATTTTAGTAAGTTTTATTTCACATACAAGATAATTAATATAACGTGGAATCCACATAATAAAGAACCATTTCATAATTCCAGTTGTACTTCTGAATGCAATTCAATTCATATAAAAAAAAATTTATTACGCATCAAAGTGTAAATTATATTTATTTATATTTTCCAACAAATCAAATTGAACTCTATCCCCATTTGAATTATTTTACATTCAATATATATATATATATATATATATATATATACAGTATGTCGGATCGACTTTAAAAGAGGAAAATTCTCTTATTTTTGATTTCTCAGAAAATTTCATTCTTGCTGATTTGCCCTGCTTGTTTTCAAACCCCCGAAACACAAATTACTTGCTATTTAACTCAAACGATTCTCGAGATAATATCATTTTTCTTGAAAAATTCGAGCTTTTCGTAATTTTTTGAAGTAAATTGATTTGTTTCAAAAGAAAAATCAAATTGGTCTCACAAGTTTTAATTAATAAATGTAACAATTGATGGTAAAATGAAATGAAATTCTCAAAAAACTGAACTATTAATTTTCTATTCGAATAATGCTCCTCCTTTTTCCGCACAGATTTCAATGCGAGCTCTGAATTCATTGAAACTGCGCCTTATTTCTTCGATTGAAAGGGACTGGACAGCATTCCGTATCCTATTTTTCAATTGCTCTTCATCATTGTCTAATGGCTCACTGTACACAATTTGTTTTAAACGACCCCACAGAAAAAAGTCCATTATTGTGAGATCAGGACTTCTCGGCGGCCATAAAATGGGACCATCTCTTCCTATCCAGTTATCATGGAACTCTGTATTGAGCCACTGGCGAACAGTACCGGCATAATGAGCAGGGCACCCATCGTGCTGGAAGAACATTTCAATTTGGTAGTTCAATGGCAATTCATCCAGTTTATCAGTTAAAAATTTTGCAACATTTCCAAATATGAATAACGGTTTAAATTTTGATCAAAAATATGGGCCAATAATTCATGGTACGAAACCGCACACCACATATTAACTTTTTCAAACATTGTCTGCGACTAGCAATTCGGAAGTTTGGGTTCGTCCTACTCCAGTAACGGCAATGTTGGGAGGAAACGACTCCGTTAGTTGAAAGGTCGATTCATCGGAGAACATTATTCGTTTATGAAAATTTGAATCTTCCAAAACTCTATTGCCCATTTCCAATCAAAAATCCAGACGTTTGGCTTCATCACCGTTCTCTAAAGTTTGTCTAAATTGCGGCTTAAAGGTAAAATTTTGTTCTCGTTGAAGATTCCTTGTAAATGAGATTTACCTATCCCAATTCGTAGTGCCCTCCTTCTTAAAGACAACCTTGGAACTTCTGTTGCGGAATGAACGGCGAGAACAGTAGCAGCATCTTCTTCATCGAACAACTTCTTTGGCTTCTTTAGGTTTAAAACCGAGCCTGTTTGAAGGAATTTAGTTACCAAGTTTTTTGCTCCGGCATTCGAAATGGCAACCTCCGGGTATTTTTGGTTGAATTTTCTCGGTAGCACTCTTCCCCAGTTCCGTAACATTGAATTAGATAAATTCTTTGTTGTAAAGTCAACATTATAGCATACAATTCAAATTAGCATGAATTAATTTGCAGTTCAATTGAGTTTACAATGAAATCCGCCTACTAAAGTTACTTCTAAAAATTCCAATTTTTCAAGAAAAATTATATTATCTCGAGAAGCGTACGAGTAAAATAGAAAGTAATTTGTATTTCGGGGGTTTGAAAACAAGCAGGGCAAATCATCAAGAATGAAATTTTCTGAAAAATCAAAAATAAGAGAATTTTCCCTCTTTTAAAGTCGATCCGGGGACATACTGTATATATATATATATATATATATATATATATATATATATTATATATATATATATATATATATATATATATATATATATATATATATATATATATATATATATATATATATATATATATATATATATACAGGGTGTGTATAAATTGGCGTATTTCCTACGAATGATGTTATTCTTTGGACAATTCTGAGACGAAAATGTATTTACAAAAATGTCGGACCTGCTTTCGTTTTTTCATAGAGCCATTCCAAGAAAAATTTAAATGCAACGCTGACATTTATGTTAACATATCAACAGGTGGCAATTTCTCAACAAAATACTTGAAGTCATAAGGACACAGACATTATATGGATTATGCATCAAAAATAATGAAACTACTGTTGTGATTTCGCTTTATGTTTGTTCAAATTGATATCCATCCATGTTGATACAAATCTCTAGTCTGCGGGTCTGTTTCTCAGCTAACGGGGTTCTTTTCTAGGATAAGTGTGTCCCCGCTAAAGGATTGGTCCTTATCTTTGCCAAGTGTATCTCCGCTAAATTGTTTACTAGCTAAGGGACGGTTCAGATCTCGGCTAACATGGACGGTGAGTTTGTTAGCTAAAGGAGGTTTTTAACTCGGATAAGTGGGGCTCTGTTGCTCTACTACATGGATAAGGTGAGGTTGTGCTTCTCAGCTAAAGGGGTTCTTATCTCGGATAGGTGCGTCCCCGCTAAAAGCGTGGACCTTCTCTAAGGAGAGGGGTGTGTTCCTTATCCAGAGGGAGTTCTTATCTCGGCTAAATGGCTGGTTTCCTAGCTAAGGTAAGGGTTTAGATCTCAGTTAAAATGAGGATTAATTTTAGTACTAGAGTATTTGTTTTGCAATTAAAGGAGGTTAGTATCCCAGCTAAGTACAACTCCACTCCAAATCGAAACGGAAATGTTTGTCAGCTGGTGGCGGTACATATCTCGGTTAAGTGACATCACCAAAGGGATGCTTCATGTCATCGCTACGAGAGTGGTTCTCAGCTAAAGAGTTTCTTATATCGGCTAAGTACGTTTCCACTAAAAGGGTTGATTTATAAGCGGGCTGAGGGTTTGGTTTTCTGATAAAAATGGTTCTTATGTCATCCAACAGTGTGGAAATTGGTTGATATACAGATGGGCGTTGGTGCAGGTGGGGGTTGTATTTCTAAGCTTAGGGGCGGGTTCTTATCTCAGAAAAAATTCAAATAGTGAGACAAAATGCCTGCGAAATCTCTAGTTGACCCTAGCCTCGCAACAAACTTACTATTAACCCATTGTCCTAGTCAAGAAGCAAACCACTAGCAAAACTAGATTATACAAAGAAATACGTGACTCATGCCAAGATAGCTTCAAGCAATAACCTGTCAGATCAAAAAACAAATAGATTCATGTATATGACGTCCTGGATAAACGAACAACAAAAAGGTAAAAGACGCTGGTTAAAGCGAGAAAGGTAATTGTTTACGCACGAACAAAAACTGACAATGGAAGAAATGATTTGAAAATAAGGGATATCTAAAATAAGCAAGTCCTTGCTAAATGAAAATACCTGGTGTGGAACAACACACGACCTTCTAACCTACAAATTGGAAATTAAAAGAAATGAAATAATTGTTATTAAAACTATTTCATTTCTTCTAATTTCACATTACTGTAGTAAAAATGATAGGTAATGCGTCTGGATAAACAACAACAGAAAGTAAAAGCTGTTAAGGATAATTATGTAACCTTTTTACAATAATATATTATGAAGAATTTTGTTAATAGGAACGAAATAAGATCTTCAAAGGTAAATATGTGAATTAATAACTTATTATAAATTGAATTAAAAATAAATAATTGTTATTAAAATATTTCATATTTGAATTTCCGACCTGTAGGTTGGAAGTACAGGTCGTAGGTTCATCAACCAGGTAAACTTTTTATTTATGTATTTAATAAAATTTATAATTTTGTTACAATAAGTTCATTACGAAAATATGTAACATGGTAACAAAAACAATAGTGTTTTCAATCATAAATTTAAAACTTCATATCAGATAGAAGTTAATAAACATTTAGATGCTAGCCGCTATTACAAATTAAAAATTTATCGATAATACAGTTAAGCATTTTTAATCATATTTATTTAATTTTTACACTTATTTCACCTTATATTATGAAACTTTATAAAGGAAAGTTTTAAAAAATTTAAAATTCCTATTAAAAACATTAGTCTACGCGCATACAAATTAACACATTATCATCAGTAGCATTTTAACATTTATTAATTTCCTAGTTCACGCTATAGACACTTACAAATAACGTATAAATAATTCTTTACACAACAACTACACACACACACCACACACACACTCACACCACCACACCCACACACACACACACACACACACACACACACACACACACACACACACACACACACACACACGCACACACAATCACCTTTAAAGTAGACACCCTAGGGCAAGTTGCAAAGATAACATTATAGTATATAGCGCGTAGTTAGCCTGTACTACTACTGATCCTAGTTACAGAAATATCCTACACAAAAGAGGATATGATCAAATTAGGACTTTCACCAAGTATAAATTAACGTCGAAAAATGACCTTAAAATAAAGGTTGTAACAAGATGCGAACGTGTAGCAAACATTACAAATATTTGAAGGTAAAAAATTATAGAAACAAGAAACATGATCCAGATGTAAAGCTCAATGCATTAACCAAGAGTAACGGTAAAGAAGAACTCAAAAAGCTGAATAACATAATTGTATAAAAGGCTTGAATAAATACAACTTTGTGTACTATTTTCTTATTTCCCATGCTCTCCGTGTGTCCGTGTGCATGTGTCTGTATGTCTGAGTGTATGGTTGTCTGTGACAGTGCGTCCGTGTGCCCGAGTGTCTGTGTGCCTGTCTGTGTGTCTATGTGTATGTGTGTCCGTGTGACTATGTCTGAGTGTATGCGCGTCTGTGTGTACGTCTGTCCGTGTCTCCGTGTATTAGTGAGCCCTTGTGTCTAGGTCCTAGTCCGTCTGTGTGTCTGTGTGACTATGTCTGTGTGTCTGTGACTATCTGTCTGCGTGCCTGTGAGTCTGTCTGTGTGTCTGTCTGTCAATGTCCGAGCTCCTCCACCGCCCCCACCCTCAATGCCCCTCCACCTTACACTCTCCCTCTCCCTCTCCCTCTCCCTCTCCCTCTCCCTCTCCCTCTCCCTCTCCTCTCCTCTCCCTCCTCTCCCTCCTCTCCTCTCCCTCTCCTCTCCTCTCCCTCTCCTCTCCCTCTCTCCCTCTCCCTCCTCCTCTCCCTCTCCTCCTTCCCTCTCCCTCTCCCTCCTCTCCCTCTCCCTTCCTCCTCCCTCTCCCTCTCCCTCCTCTCCTCTCCCTCTCCCCTCTCCCTCTCCCTCTCCCTCTCCTCTCCCTCCCTCTCCCTCTCTCCTCCTCCCTCTCTCCTCTCCTCTCCCTCTCCCTCTCCCTCTCCCTCTCCTCTCCCTCTCCTCTCCTCTCCTCTCCCTCTCCTCTCCCTCTCCCTCTCCCTCTCCTCTCCCTCTCCTCTCCTCTCCCTCTCCCTCCTCCCTCTCTCCCTCTCTCCCTCTCCTCTCCTCTCCTCTCCCTCTCCTCTCCCTCTCCCTCCTCTCCTCTCCCTCCTCTCCTCTCCTCTCCCTCTCCCTCTCCTCACCTCTCTCACCTCTCCTCCCTCTCTCTCCCTCTCTCACCTCTCCCTCCCTCTCACCTCTCACCTCTCTCCCTCTCCCTCTCCTCTCTCCTCTCACCTCCCTCCCTCTCCCTCTCCTCTCACCTCTCCCTCTCTCCTCTCTCCTCTCACTCTCTCACCTCTCCCTCCTCTCCCTCTCTCCTCTCCCTCTCCCTCTCCTCACCTCCCTCTCACCTCTCTCACCTCTCTCACTCTCCCTCTCACCTCCCTCACCTCTCACCTCTCACCTCCTCCTCCTCTACCTCCTCACCTCTCACCTCTCCCTCTCCCCTCTCCTCTCTCTCTCACCTCTCTCTCACCTCTCTCACCTCTCCTCCCTCTCTCACCTCTCCACTCTCCTCCTCCCTCTCCTCACCTCTCTCACCTCTCCTCCTCTCTCACCTCCTCACCTCTCTCACTCTCCCTCTCACCTCTCACTCTCCCTCTCTCACCTCTCACCTCTCTACCTCTCTCACCTCTCTCACCTCCTCACCTCTCTCACCTCTCACTCTCTCACTCTCTCACTCTCCTCACCTCCTCACCTCTCACCTCTCACCTCTCACCTCTCACCTCCTCACTCTCCTCTCACCTCTCACTCTCCTCTCACCTCCTCACCTCTCACCTCTCTCACTCTCTCACCTCTCACCTCTCACCTCTCTCACTCTCTCACTCTCACTCTCACTCTCTCTCTCACTCTCTCACTCTCTCACCTCTCCTCACTCTCTCACCTCTCACTCTCACTCTCACTCTCTCACCTCTCACTCTACTCACTCTCTCACCTCTCTCACTCTCTCACTCCTCTCACTCTCTCACTCTCTCACTCTCTTCACCTTCTCACTCTTCATCTCCTCTCACCTTCTCTCTCTCTTTCATTCTCACCTCTCACTCTCTCTCTCTGCTCTGCGTGCGTGTGTGTGTGTGCGTGTGTTGTGTGTGTGTGTGTGTGTGTGTGTTGTGTGTGTGTGTGGTGTGTGAGTGTGGGTGAGTTGTGTGTCTGTGGCGTGTTCTCTGTCTGTGGCTGTGCTTGTGTCTGTGTTTGTGTCTGTGTCTGTATCTGTGTCTGTGTCTGTGTCTGTGTCTGTGTCTGTCTGTGCCTGTGTCCGATTTCGTGCCCGTACCCGTGCACGTACCCGTGTCCGTGGCCGAGTCCGTTTGGATTTCTGTGTCGGTCTGGCACCCGTGCTCCCGTGTGCTTACGTGGGTAAGAGCGCGCGGGCGTTCGTCCATGTGCGTGGGCGTGCGTGTGCGTGCACGTGTGCGTGCGTGTGGTGTGTGGTTTTTGCATGAGTGTACGTGAGTGCGTGCGCGCGCCCGTGTATGTATGTGAGTGTTAATATCCATTTTGTATTTATGTTTGTTTTCATTTCCCCTGTAGCTGATTAAGTTTCGGGAGCTGTTTTTGACTTGTATCAAATATTTCTGAAGCAGCTGTTTGAAAGATATAAAAATACCAGTATATAGATCATATAAATTTAAATTTGTCTTACTTAATTTTTGATACGACGCGTAATTTAGCGGCAAAAAATTCGTAAGGTAGAATTGAAGTGTTGGTTAGTTAGTTTTTCAATATCTGAATAATGATTAATTTGATAAAAAAATGTGTGGACATATTTTTTAACTTCTCTTAAAAAGTTTCTTAATGTAAAGCGAAATAAATGTGAAGATTAAATAGATAGGATTGGAAATGCTTAAACTATATTATCGATGTTTTTATAGAATCGGGCGGCTTTGGAATTTTTTTAGTATCTAGATGTCTTAAGCATCATGATGTTGTAAACGTCAGTTTGACGCAGATTATTGTTTTCTTTGACACAATGTTGCCTAATTTCGTAATGAACTTATTATAAAAGAGGTTCCCTGATTATCCTAAAATAGTAGATTATTATGTAAGACGTGTAATTTAATCAATATTAAGCTCAACTGAGCGAAATATTGTAAGGTCTCCTTTGGAGTGATGGCTGATGACAAGTGTGCGCCTTCCTCACAGATTGTTTCTATCTAAAATTTTCTATCAAAATCACATTATCCTAGCCCCATTATTAATTTCATCAACTTCAATCTAATTATTAGGTTTAAATGAATAATGGCACAAGGCCTATGTGTTTTAAAATACAACGTAAACTATTGAAATTGACAGTAATAATGATAAGTTTATTAGTCTCTTGAAGGTAACAATTATTTTTTAAATTATTTCATTTCTTTTAATTTCCATTTTGTAGGTTGGAAGGTCATGTGTGTTCCACACCAGATATTTTTCTAACGATGCTCCAGATTATATCGGTATTTAAGTGTTTAGATCTGCAGGGGCTCATTCGACGGGTTAAATTAATAACGCTGAACAGTTTAGCGCTAATGAAAATTATAACTTAGAGGCACCACTTAGCAAGTTTATTATAATTGAGTCTAATAACAAACTGCTGTAAACAACTCAAATCATTTTTTTTAAACGCAGTAAAATATTTCTGTCAATAAAGCTTAACGATAGGTAAAACTTTCAATCTATTAATAAAAAAAAACAGAGATATGTCGTCAGCGAATGTGATCGGTTTGTGTCATCCTCTAATCAGGTGTTGACATTTTATTTTCTAGTGAACCTTTTCGGTGTACTTGTATAGTGCTGTCCCTTATGAGTCACAGTACTTTATAGGACGATTTTCCTTCTACGTAAAGTGATGATTTCCTTTATGAGTCCTGAAAGTATGAATCTAAAGAATTCTATTGTTTAATCGTGTGAAAGGAAGAGAACAAAGCAGACAAGAATGGAAAAGGGGATGAGAATAATAATTGATATTGAATTCCAGTAAGGATATGTTTATGTGCAAGAATATAGGATTTGGTATAAATCTGACCAATACCAACCTGTTCATCGTTGTTAGTTCATGGGAAAATGACTCCTTCGTCGAGATCAATTGAGCCGTGTTAAGTCATAGACAGATGCGAACTTTTAGTCTGACCTGCTTAAACCCCCAAATTTTGTCGCGTTGCGAATTTTTTTGTCTCCGCCACTTTCCTGGATTATGTTGAATATTAGTTTGATTTTTATTTTTAAAGTTAAAAGTATTTTATTGAAACGTTTTACAAACTTAGAGGTGATTTTTATCCAGGTAGGTTTGTGAGTGTGACTGCAACAACAAACAATGCTTTACATGAAATTTCAATTCTAACCGTTTGTAAGCGTGAAAGCTAGAGAATTACCTTAATATTTATTTAATTGTCATAGAATTTTCAAATTAAACCTACATATTTTACGTATTTAAAGTTTTCGGGTAAAATACTGTTTCTTTCCGAGAAAATGCGGAACTTCCGTATTAATACATAGTTGTTTCATGGGTAATATACATATCAAGATATACACATTGACAATCAAATTTATGTATACCTTGGTCCTCGAAAACAGGTTATTAATCTGGTTAAATTGCGACTTCCTTAGGATATAATCATAATCTGTTAACCACTTCCTACATTTTTATTCCTGATTACTCGCATATGATGTGAAATAATTTTCCTTTTAAAGAAAATGGTAACTTACGCATTTTAAGGCAATTTTACTTTTTTATGCAAGAGATCTACATTATGGTAATTAGTCCAAAATTAATACTTTAACCTATTAATACACATAATACAGAAGAAACCAATTTATGCGTACTCAGGAAGTTTCATTTTGGAGTTACCAAATATGTATTAAAGATTACATAGTTTTAGATATATGTATTTAGAAAAAATATGTAAATCTTAATCTACTTGCGAAAGTAGATTAATAAAACCTTGAAGTTGAGGTCTAGGTCTTTACTTTATCCCCTCTAAACAAAAAATAAACAATCAGGTAACTGCATTACAAAATTATTATTATAGTTAGTTAATCGATGAGCGTGGAATATCGTAGTTGTAATTTTTTTCGCTTTCGTTTTCATTATTAGTTTTTGCGTCTTTGACCAAATGTTATTTGTTTACATACAGTATAAATGTTAAAACAAAAAATAAAATTACAGTAAGTATTTTGTGCGAAGTGCCTTTAGAAATAGTGCGAATTAATATAATTTTAATGACGTTCTTTTATATAAACACAAGTAATAATAATAATTAGTTCTATAAATATCTTCACTAACTTAATAAAAAATCGGTAAAGTGCAACCCAATTAAATAAAACTTTTAAACGTACTTCCTCTTGACATTTTTGTCTTTAAACGTATTTAAATTAGAAGTTATGAATATGATCGTATACAAGTACAATATCATGTAGGAATAAATTAGTATAGGTGATGCGATTTTATCGAGGTAAACGACTGAATTGAAAACCCAAATTTTTGATTAATCATTCTTTTTAACGTACATTATTATTTTAAAATAGTAATGATTAAGGTATCTACGTTTTTTTATACACATTTCGCTAATGATCTACACACAAATCGTTGTAAAAACTATGATTAATTGTTGCTAAACATTAAATATTACGTGTTTTTAATGCTGTTTACAAAATCTAAACTGATGTGATAGGTATATCCTTTTTTGGTATGAAAAGCTTGACCAAAAGGAATACAGGTACAGCCTTGATATTTCTTCATTATAGACAGACTGACAAATACGGAAAGATGGTAACCACTTTGATAATTTCATGTGTATTTTGTATTAAGTTCCATACTCTCCTGATCGAGTGGTCCATGCAAATTTGGGCAATATATATATATATATATATATATATATATATATATATATATATATATATATATATGTATATATACGTATATACTTACTACTAACGACACACATTTTCTATGAATCATAAGAGATATCAATAACAAAATATACGTAATGTTAAAGTAAAATGCGACATAAATGAAACGTAAACATTAGTGTAATTTCGAATAATCAACGCGCACGAATAGTTTTTTAATGAAGTGACCCCATCGCCAGGATGGGCAGTTGTGCGCTATTATCACTTTTTTATCATAACAGAATAATTACAATTACTCCAAGCATTAAAAAACCACTTACAATAAAATGTTTTGAATATATTCATTTAAAGAATAATGTGGGTTCCTTCATTGTTTAAATATAGGTATAAGAACCATAAATTCTGAGATAGTAAAATTATTTGTGAGTTCTTTACAAGGCAATTATCTTCACTAAAACGATAATATTACCATAATACAGTAGTAGTTTATAACTTTTAATGTAATACCCATTACTCACAATTGTTTAAATATTTTTGAGGGCATCTAAACAGTACTAATTTTAATATAATAATAATTATAACTGACATTACTGACATCTTTCGATTCTCCAGGTCCATACTAACATCATCTCAGCTCTACACGCAATACCCATTTAAAACCTTGAACAGTTTGCTTATAATGTAAAAAGACAATAGTACTAGTACCATTATACAATTTGAGTGCACGCTGTAAACTAAGTTTTCGTTTTCAGTTTTCCGAAATGTCATATTCTAACGAAAATATTGTTATGGAATCTATTTCCGGTGGATGTCCATCATCAATAAACCATAAAAAGGAACAAGCAGTATGGGTACGGCACGCTTGCAAACGTTATGGATCGAAAAAAGATCCATTTATAGTCCTAGACGATCTGAATATGACAGTACCAAAAGGAAGCATGTAAGTTTCTTCCCTATCAAGTCTATCAGGAGATTAACACAAACTTATAGCTATGGACTACTGGGTGCCAGTGGTTGTGGAAAAACAACACTTCTGGGTTGCATAGTAGGCAGAAAAAAATTGAATTCGGGAGAAATTTGGGTTTTAGGTGGTACACCGGGATCACACGGAAGTGGAGTTCCTGGTACACGAATTGGTTACATGCCACAAGTAAGCTGTACTTCGTTTAAAAGAAAAAAATAATAATACAGAATTTTAGGAGTTAGCGTTATTTGGAGAGTTTACGATTCGTGAAACTTTCCATTATTTTGGTGGTATTTCTGGTATGCCAAATAAGAAAATTGAAGAAAGACTGAATTTTTTGGTAAAGTTATTAATGCTGCCGGATGCGAACAAATTAGTGGGCGATCTTAGTGGTGGTCAACAACGGCGTGTTTCTCTTGCTTCTGCTTTGTTACACGAACCTGAATTACTAATTCTTGATGAACCAACTGTTGGTGTTGACCCACTTTTAAGACAGATTATTTGGGATCATCTTGTAGATATTACAAAATGTAGAAATACTACAATCATCATTACGACGCACTACATTGACGAAACCAGACAAGCCCACTTAGTAAGTACCTACTTTTAGATTGTTTTAATCCATAAGGTGTAAATAACGTTTTAATATATAATTATTTTAATATTAATGAATGCGTAACACAATTCTAGTGAATTCATAAAGCGGGCTAAACGAAGAAGATAGTGAAAGTGACACAACGTTTCCAAGTGCAAAGTTTATTCACTTAAGTTTATAGATAAGGTAATAAGTAATTAATTTTTTGAAAAAAGTTACATTAATAGGGGATTTATTAATTCAAGTTATACAATGAAGTAATTATGCAAAAATATACTTACTCATTTTATACAAAATGAGTTTTATTCTACTTTTTAGTGGAAAAAAGGTTTACCGTGTAGTTTTTAATTAATATTCATTGGATTTTACCTTTAATTCAATGTGACAGATGTTAGTCAAGCAATGTCAAGATGGATGGTGCCACCGGCGACAGTAAATGTTGATAACTTACACTTGCTTAAAACGAAAGTAAAAAGCAATATATTAAACATTAATTGTGATGAACATGCGAAAATTTTATTTATTGAAGTAACAACATCCTATTCACACGAAGTTTATATACCAATTTTCACGAGTCAGAGCAGTTGCGGCATAACTAACTTTGTTTCATTGCCACCTTTAGAATCCGCCTATTGTGCACGATAGGGTGATTTAGGTTGGCAATTCTGTCCGGTGTTGTCAAGCTTTTCTGACACTAAACATTTGACATAACACATATTTTCTGATATTTTGTTGGGTGTGTCAGAGCTAATATACCGAAAAATCCCGAAATCATCCACTTTTGGTACGAAATACTGTCACAATATAGCATCTGATTTAGGTGGTTGGAGAAACAATCAATAGTGATTGCATACGTCGTTATCGTTGTAATTTAATTACAATTAACTATTTTTTACTAACATGAATTAGATTGAACAATACTTAAAACAGAGCCTAACCTTACACTGGACTGATTTTCATGGGGATTGCTTTAAATGATAGAAAATGATTTCAGTGTCTATTTCTTTTTTTAGAAACATATCACAATTGTACAGATTCATGTAGTAAATACTGTACCAACTTGCATAGAAAGTGATATTAAAAATCTGGAATAATTATTAAAAAATTGTAATTAAAACTTTTTAATCGAAAAATATTTTAAGATTGCATAACAATATTACTAAAACTTGAATTAGTTGTTTGTATCATTAGACCAGAAAAAAATAGTTTTGCAAGTATGAGCAGAGGCGTCAGTGACGGTATTTTTCGAAATTTTTGAAATATTTTTTGTCTAAGACTCAGTAGTCTAATACTTAAAATCAAGTGATGGAACTAGTGCAAACTTGTTTGAAAATAAATAAATAAATAACTTCAGTTTAATTTACCCAAAACTAACAGACTCGTTGAAAAAGGCATTCTGCTCTAATAATTGTGCTATAAACTATTTTTCTATAATTCTTGTGTAGGGCATTCTTTAGAAAACTGTGATTTTCGCGGTTTTTCTCGGAATTTTCAAATGGAATGGTAGTATATTTTTGACATTGCCAAAAATATGACCAAACAGTTTGGTGAAAAATCTTTAGATTCTTTCAAATTAAAGTTTTCAAAAGACTGTCAAGAAAAAGTCACTGTGCAGAATTGCAAAAGTTTACAATTTATTCAACAACAATAACAGTAAAAGCCAATCGGTTCAAACGACAGAAACTAATTTTTAAATAATTATTAATGATGTAAGATGTCCAAAAGGACGGGTTTTTATTTTATTTACTAATTACAAGAATTTGTACAGGGTGGCCAACTAAGAATGCGAGGTACTGTATTTGGGAAACTATCCATCGTAGAGGCTAGCGCAAAAAAAAGTTATTACTAAACCGGCCAGTACAAAAACCTGGAAAATATTTTCTAGTTTCTGAAATGGCCGCTAGGGGGCGTAACTGCAATCTTGAATCTAAAAAAGTGATGTTTCTGTGAATTCTGTTATATTAACCTAATAAAAAATAACTGATCTTTGAAGTCGAGGATAATCTGAACTTTTTTGGTTTGGCACTTTTTGACGTATGTCTAAAAATAAAGTAGTGGGGGGTATTCAAAGGTTTCCTTAAATAACCCCATGTATCTTCGAAATTTTAACAAACTTGGGCGCGTTGAAATAAGCTATTCTTGGGCTACAAATGTTATAATATTTGAAGTTTTGTTAATTTTACATGTCGTCGCTAGAGGGCTTTGTTCGACATGCCGACAGAAACGGTTAATTTTCGCAAGAAAATTAAATGCATTGGTATGACTTTTTTTCATGAACAAGTAGCTAAATGATGCATAAACAAGCTCGCGAAAACTGCATCTCGATATCTTGTTCCTAACCTAAAATATCGGCCAAAGAAAACTTTGTACGAAAATCTCTTAAATTTTAATTTTTTTAACTATATTTTTCTGGAACTGTTTCTATTATGTAAGTTGTAAAAGGACCGATTTAAAGGAGGAAGGTTTTTAATGCCCCCGTAAATGCTCGAAATGCTGACCATCACGCTCTATGCATTGCTGAAGCCTCTCATGACTAGACAAAACTGCAGATTCAATTTCGGCTTTCAGTATGTTTCGTATTACGTTACGAATCCGGTTTTTCATATCTTCTCTAGTAGTAGGTTGAGTCCGAAACACGATGTCCTTTAACACGTTCACTGCTGACGTCATGTTAGTTGCGACCCCTAGTGGCTAAGGTTTGATGTTGCTTCAAAACTAAATAATTTATGGTCTTCAAAACATAACAAAAATATTACATGCAAATAAAAAATCTTTCTTTGGCTTACAAATCTACAAAAAACAAGAAAAAAGAGAAAATAAAACTAAAAAAATATAAAAATTAAACATTCTTTCACTTTCATGGAGTACCCATGGAGTAACATAAAAAAGTTATAAACTGATGAAACTCTAAAAAACGGGTACCATCTAAACACAACGCTGGTTTTGACGGACATGCAGGGCAAAAATAAATTGTCTTTTCTGGCCTTTTTTTTGTAGCATGTCTGGCATCTTCTGGTCGCTTTGCATTCAATTGGATTTTTCTGGCACGTGTTGTTGCATTTGAATGGGTCTATGGTGGTATTCCTTTGGTCACAAATTGACTTTCATATTTCTTATATAAAAATATGAATTTAACAACATCATCTGCAGTATGTGCGTTAGCTTTTATACCACCGAAGAGTTTTCCACAACAGGCATAATAAGACAGCATTTGGTCCTGCTTATCAACGTCATATTTTTGTTATACATATATATGGTCTCTGGTTTCTCCTTCTCTTGCCCCTTTTATTTCTGCATTGAACAAATTGTGAGAAAATTCAGTAGAAATCACGACACTTCTCGCTTGTCGCGTCACTTTCCTACCATTACATTATTGAGTAGCGAAATATTATCACCCACCTTCAGTTTTGCATTTTTTACCTCTACGGGGTTGCCTTTCCGGTCAAGTCGTAGCGTTCCAGTGCAATACGTCCCTCTATTCAATAATATATGCGCTAAATGATAACTATTGTAGAAATTATCCATGAACAGTGTCCAACATCTAACTTTTCTTCCATTAGATGGAACACTACATTGGCGGCATGTCCTTTACCTCCGAAATCATCCATAGCACCGGTATATACTGCAAACTTCAGTATCGTTCCATCTGGTTCGGTCAAAATGTATAGTTTGATATCGTACTTGTGTCTCTTATTTGTTATGTTTGCCTGAATATTACCCTTCCGCGCCATAGGACCATGGACTCATCCAAAGACAGATTTTGGCCCGGAGAGTAGGTAGACTTCATTTTATTATTGAAATAATCGGTCAAAGATCGAACCTTGAAAAGTCTATCTTCGGGTTTCGGGTCGCCTGGTTTTGGATTTTCCGCAAAGTGTAAACATCGCAGTATAATCATAAACCGGTCTCTACTCATGTGCGTCGAAAACGAAGGAATATTGAAAAGCCTGTCTCTCTTCCAGTAGTCTTGTATCCGACTCAGCTGTATTGTCATATGTAGAACAGCCCAAAAAGAGACGCATTTCAGGCACCGTAGTATCACGCCAACGTTTATTCTAGACGCATCGCCTAAATTTTCTGACAGGAATAGCTCAACTGCATAGCGATTTGTTTCTTGAACAATAAGTTCAAAAAATCTGTCGTCAGCCAATAAATTGAAGTAATCTATTGGCCTATTTCCTATAAGAAAACGTTTCTTTTATAGCACCTATAAGCAAAAAGTAACTTTTCATACTAACCATCGGGCAGTGTTTTTAGCTCTTGTTTCAGTAAATGGTACCGTACACTTGCTAGGCGTTTGGGTCCATGTTACAGGCTTATCGAGCTTTTGTTGCACGTTGATTTGTTTTAACACGGGTTGGCAAGGAGTGGTATTCAAATCTGTATCTGTCCCAGACACACCAAGTTGATCGACATCTGAGTCACTTTCCTCATCGAATTCTGAATCCGTATAATACGGATCTACTAAATCATCGTCAGATTCTAATAAAAGCCTTTCCAATTCACTCTCAGTAAGATGTGGTTCATATACAAACTTCTTTTCATTTTTTTTCAGTCTTTTTGCGCGGGATGGACCAGCACCGTCGAAATTAATCGCGAACTCAAACTGTCGCCAAATTATACTTTCCCGATACGTACTGCCGAGGCTCACAACACCCTCCTAAAGCAGCGGCTGACCTACTGAATTCGTTTTACGTTTACGTGCTACAATGACGCGAAATCGAGTCATCAGTCGTTGTTGTTCAGTGCGCATGACGCGAGTTCGCGTCATGCGCACTGAACGTGTTAAGCACCCCCATAAATAAAAATCGAGGCAAGGTAGGTCTGGCGATCCCACAGGCCATGGAAACAGGCTTCCTCTTCTAACCCACCGCTGTTGAAATACTGCATTAATATGCTCTCTCACATTAATGTCAAAATGTGCTGGGCAACCATTCAACTGCAAAAACAATTTTTGCCTTGCTTCCAGAAGCACATCTTCCAACAACAACGGTAATTGATTGGCCAAACAGTCAAGAAATACATTGCCATTTAGGGGTTGCTCGAAAAAATATGGCCCAATAATACTGCCTCCCAGTATGCCACCTCATACATTTAAACTCCAACATCCTTGGCGCTGAACTTCACGCAACCAATGGGGATTTTCTGCTGACCAATAATGCATATTGTGCAGATTGACTCTCCCGTCACTACTGAAAGTGGCTTCATCGGTCCAAAGAATTTGAAATAAAAATTCTCTAATTTCGCGTATCATGCCTAACCTTCGATCAAAATCTTCCTCTTTCAAGGCCTAATGTAAAACGACATGATATGGGTGCATTCTTACAGTAATTAAAAAAAGTTTAAACGAATGCCTATATATTTTGATGGCCATTAGAACTTCAAAATATGTTGAACCGTTGTCCAACTCAGTGGATAATGCTCTTGTGCTAACATGAGGATTTCCTACAATATAGCCTAGTACACGGTTAATATTTTCTTATGTTCTTCAATTCTTTGCCGTTGAAACGTAGGCCGAAAACTACCATTGGCTCGTAAGGTCGCCACTAATCGGGGAAAAACTCTTCCATCGCAAGGACGCCGATTTGGATATCGAGCCGCGTAAAATCTTTAATTATTCGTAAAACGCATTTTGAAAGCACACAAATTACTCAAAGTAACGCGAAAGTATTGACAACTATTGACAATTTGAGGATTATGTATGATTTGTTTAGGTATCTGTTTCCATTGCCTGCTTCTATTAATTGTATTTTTCGTACATATCCATAGTGAATATGCATTTAAACAAACAAACATAGGCCTTTCGTATAACTTTTAGCATTACTTACTTGCTAGTAGTAATTTTATTCTGGTGTATAAATTTACAAACATTTAAAATCGCAATTTCTAGGTAACCTATTCAGAGCCGAAATTGAAGCTGCAGTTTTGTTTACCCATAAGAGGCCTCAGCAATGCACAGAGTGATGGTCAGCATTTCGAGCATTTATGGGGGCATTCAAAACCTTACTCCTTTAAATAGGTCCTTTTTAGGGCCACAACTTACATAATAGAAGCAATTCCAGAAAAATATAGTTAAAAAAAAATAATTTAAGGGATTATCGTATAAAGTTTTCTTTGTCCGATATTTTAGGTTAGGAACAAGATATCGAGATGCAGTTTTTGAGAGCTTGTTTAGGCATCATTTAGCTACTTGTTCATGAAAAAAAGTCATACCAATGCATTTAATTTTTTTTTTAAATTAACCGTTTCTGTCGGAATGTCGAACAAAGCCCTCTAGCAACGACATGTAAAATTAACAAAACTTCAAATATTATAACATTTGTAGCCCAAGAATAGCTCATTTCAACGCGCCCAAGTTTGTTAAAATCGGCTTAACCGTTTCGAAGATACAGGGGTTATTTATGGAAACCTTTGAATACCCCCACCACTTTATTTTTAGACATACGTCAAAAGTGCCAAACAAAAAGTTCAGATTATCCTCGACTTCAAAGATCAGTTATTTTTATTAGGTTAATATAGCAGAATTCACAGAAACATCACTTTTTAGATTCAAGATTGCAGTTACGCTAGCGGCCATTTCAGAAACTTGAAAATATTTTCCAGGTTTTTGTATTGGCCGTTTTAGTAATAACTTTTTTTCCGCAAGCCTCTACAATGTATAGTTTCCCAGATACAGTACCTCGCATTCTTAGTTGGCCACCCCGTACATATATGTATACAGTGAGTTTTTTTTTTTCATTATTTGTATAGGGATCTAGGAAACCATAAAAGTTACACATTTGCTTAAATGGGGAAAGATTTACTTCTTTAGAAGACTAATCCAGATACGCTTTTGTTGATTTAAGAAAATGGATGGATTACTAGATATTTGTAAAAAAGTAAAATTCACCAAAATCGTTTCAGCGCTTTAATGCGTTTATTTCTAAAGATAGATAAAAATTGTTTAAATACAATTTGTTGATAATTTTGTGCCGAATAACGTCACGGTACTAGTTTTTTAATTTTGCTTAGCATCTTGAAGTTATGAGGCAAAATTGAATTTGTTTAAATGGAAACCATAGTTGGCTATGGCATATTTTAATAGTGCATTTTTTTTATTGTAATGATGTAAGGGTTGTATTACTTATTTTAATAAATAAAACCACAATACACGTTTTTATATTATTAGGTTTAACAAAAATCATATGTTACCATTGAAAACAAAAGTAAAGCAACTGAAGCGTTGTTTATCTTCATCTTTGACAGTACGTTAGTGTAAATCTTATCGGTTTCGTCAATGTGGATTTGCTTTCGAAAATTAATTATAGTGTACGCAAATTTCGAGAAACTTGATTTGATCGAATGTTACATCATTTGCAACAAAAACAATCATCGAGTGGCCGCACGCTATTTTTTATTATATTTTGATCGCCCTCAACAACCTTTACAAGAATTTGTAACAATTTAAAAGAGTTTGGGAGTTTTGTGAAGCCCATAAATAGGAGTAATATTAATGAAAACGTGCAGATAAATGTTCTAGCTGTTGTTAATCAAAATCCATCTACATCAACTCGGCAAATTGCACAAGACGCTGCACTCTCACAACGCACAGTAGTGAACACTTTAGCAAAACATAAATACCATCCTTATAAATATTCTGTTGGACACACTTTGTACCCAGGTGATAATGATGAAGATTACATTTTTGTAATTGGTTCATAAATATGTGCCATGAAAATAATAACGTTCGAATGTAGATCTTATGGGCCGACGAAACACATTTTACAAACTGTGGTATGTTCAATCGTCATAATGAACACCTATGGGCCCAAGCAAATCCTCACCGTTTACAGGACGACCCTAGATTAAGTTTGGCTTCAACTTATGGTGCTATGTTGTTGGTTCGCAGCTTGTTGGGCCAGTTATTTTTAATGGGACTCGATGGAAATCGATATTTGCAATTTCCTAGGAAAGATTTTAACAATATTCTAGATGAATTAAATTTACAAACCCGTGCAAACATACAGTGGTATCAACACGACGGTGCCCCACCCCAATATCAGGCGGAAGTTAAAAGATATTTAGCAGAAATTTTTCCGAACTCGTGTATAGGCAGAAATGGCCCTGTTTTATGGGCTGCACGTTCCCCTGATCTTTCACCTTGACCTTTTTGTATTAGGAGTAATAGAAGATCTCGTACATGTGCGATGATATGCAACCCAGCAGGAGCTACAGGAAACTGTTATTAATGCGTTTAACATATTAGATGGGCGTAAAATTAGGAAAGCTGTGAACTCCATGTTGAAAAGGTGTCGCATGTGTGTCGATAATAATGGTGGACATTTCGAACACTTACTGTATTTTGTTTTCCATGAGATGATTTTTGTTAAACCTAATAATAGAAAAACGTGTATTGTGCTTTTATTTATTAAAATAAGTGATACAACCCTTACATCATTACAACCACAAAAATGCACTATTAAAATATGTCATAGCCAACTATGGTTTCGATTTAAAAAAATTCAACTTTGTTTCATAACTTCAAAATGCTAAGCAAAATTTAAAAAAACTAGTGGGACGTTATTCGGCAGAAAATTATTTACAAATTGTATTTAGACAATTTTTATCTATCTTTAGAGATAAACGAATTAAAACGCAGAAACGATTTTGGAGAACTTTACTTTTTTACAAATATCTAGTAAGCCATGCATTTTCTTAAAAAAGCGTATCTGGATTAGCCTTCTAAAGAAGCAAATATTTCCGCATTTAAGCAAATGTATAACTCTTATGGTTTCCAAGATCCCCATACAAATAATGAAAAAAAACTCACCCTATATAGTGTCTATTAGTGGTCACCAAATAATCCACATTAAATCATCAGAGCAGTACCGTACAGAATCTCCTATTTTTTTCAGAGTATCTCGGCTATGAGTGCAGACAGAAGGATGTGGTTTTCGCAGTGCTGTGTTTTTTTTTTTTTGCGAACGATGACGTTTACCCAATTCTGATACCCTACTTCGTTTTTGTTTAAAAAGGCATACCAAGTATTATATATATTTTATCATGATCAATCAAGTAAGTAGCACTTACAATATGTCATTCTAGGGAAGTAGCTTAAATTTACACAATCTTTATAAGTTGGCATGACAACAGGTATATAATATTATTTCCCTAGGGAAGTAAATGTTGATATTGTTAAGATGATTAACTTAATTGTTCATTAGTATTAATTGTAAACGTACAATCTGTACAATTGTTTATACTTAAAAATCTATTAGCATCAATATCTTCAGAGATTCATATATTATAAATGACCAATAAAATATGCTGGAGCGTGCGTAAATAGACAATTATAGCAATTATAGTACGGCGTGCTTTTGCTTTATAGGTTGGTTACGAGGAAACAGTAATATTAATCTGACATTAATAAACTTGTGTTATTCAAACTTTGCAATTTGTTGCACAATATTAATTGCCAAATTGAAAATGAAAGGTACAATTCGAATTATTGATCACTTTAAATCCATCTGTAGACGTCATGGAACGACTTGTAGTTGCATGAAAAATTGATAAAGGCTCTAAATCTCATCCGGCGTAACACTTTCGGTAATACGCTTAGAAACAATAAAAGTTTAGAAATGGTAATCATTCTAAGAAAGGATCCTTTCATGCGTACTAAAAAATAGTGTATAAAACTCGTGTATAAGTGCCTTTAAAGCACTTACAACATTAAAGAAAACTTGTTTCACTCGTTTTCTTCAAACTGTTGTGCTTGCTTAAAAGGCTTGCTTATACATTCGTATTATAAAATACTATGAAAGGATGATCCGTTTATAACACGCTCAGCCGAAGCGTTGCGTTAAGAGCGGCGCCGTAGGGCGAAGATAAGAGAGACGAAAATTTTTTTGTTAAGTTACCTGGCTTGTGGAGAAATTGCGTAAATGTAGCTTTAAACAAATGCAATGTTTATATATTTTAAACATATTACATGGGGCCCCCTATCCTCAGGGCACGGTACTACTGCATCCATAGTGGCCCCTAACACTGGGCGTGCCCTCTAAATCTACGTAAATAGTTCTATTGATTCCGAATTTTACGATTTCTATAGCTTTTAAAAAACTAAGAAACAGAAAAATGGAGAAAAATAAATTTTCCCTATATCTAAAAAATTAAGTAAGCCATTCTAGTAGGATCGGCAATTCATTTTAAAAAAAGTCAAACAAATTGCCTCACTTAATGCCTACAAATAGACAAATTTATTTTTTAATATTTCACACCAAACGTGTACCATGTGTATAGTTTTTGATGATAATTGAGGGTATCTATATTCATAATTGTCATGTGTGTTTCATTTTTGATATGTAACAGAAAATCATTTTTTTTTAATTTTCCTGTATCTCGGTTATTTAAAAACGCTATCAAAAAGGTAAAAATCGTTGTTCATAGCACTTTGATGGTGTATTTACTTTTAAGATATACCCTGTGTTCAGGTGATACCTTCAAGAACCATAAAAAAAAGACACTGTACACTACTGTTCTGTTCATCCATGTAGATTATCCGCTGGCTAGTAATGTGCGTTATATAAGTTCAAATTACATTCACTAGCAAATAAAATAAATACCCGTGTCAGATTATAACGGCGTGTTTGAGAAAAAAGGACATATTATTAATAACTATTTTCAATTATTTTTGTCATTTGTTTCTTTGCTATTCAACGCTTGAAACTGTATGAAAAGTAAGCTTTCCTTCACAATATATTGTAAATATGTTTTTGTTGAAGAAAAGATAGATATTTCCGATTTTTAGGGTAATTTATACAGGAGAGCGTTTGGAGAGAACGATTTAGTTTATGTACGTATTACGCACAACAGTGCTATGAAGTGATTTAGAACTTTTTCTCATGTGCATTTTTATTATGATTTTTTTTCCTTTAGTGGGATACGCAGTATAATGCATTAAAAAAAAAGTCTTATTACCTGAGGTTTAGGTCCAACTTTACGGTTTACAAAAACATTATTGCTCTTTGCACATCGTTTTCCTCCAGTTCTGTTCATTCGGTGTTATTTAATCTCTTCAGTGTTTATTGTTAATGCAGCATATCAGCACGCACGCACGCACGGACGCACTACGCAACACACGCAATACGCACGCACACGCAAACGCACGCAAACACGCACGTACGACACGCACAGCACGCACACACTCGTACACGACACACACACGCACACGCACACACACACACACACACACACACACACACACACACACACACACACACACACACACACACACACACACACACACACACACATACACATATATATATATATATATATATATATATATATATATATATATATATATATATATACAGAGTGTATACATAAGGTATGATGGCTATACGTATATATATATTATTTGAACGTCCTTCTGTGCAGGCAAAGCCTGCCGCCTAATTGGTATGTTTGAAATTTGCAACTCGATTAACTTATGTAACGCGTAATCGAAGGATACAATCTGTCCTTATTATTAACCGATTTCAACAAACAAGGTGTCATTGACACAGATAAATTGCACAATCCAAATTATTTGAGTCATCTCTTAAAATTTTCATTGCATAGGTTTTTCCGCATTTCCACGTTAAAGGAATGGCACAAGCCCATTTTGAAAAATTAAATTACATACAATGAATACTTTTGCAGCTATGTTGTGTCTTTGTAAGATGACAATCTACCAATTGTTAATGTCAAAATATCTTAAACAACACAGAATATAATCGAATAATTTAAAAAATACAGTAATGGCGGTTTAGCTGTAATATGAAGCCGTTAATGGACTTTCGGACCAAAAAGTTACTTGATTTTTTTCAAAATTATCCATAAAATCCAAAAACGTTTGAAAACTTGTAACATTATATATATATATATATATATATATCCTAAGTATATATATATGATATATATATATATCTATAGCCTACAGTAGATATATATATATATATATATATATATAGACTACTCAGTTTAATTGTCACAGACCTTTTGGTATGAAGAAAAGCTTCAACTCATTACTTCGATGTACTAATCGATAACATTTGTCCATTATTAACAGATTGACTTGAACACAGTTTTGCACAATCGAGGGAAATTTGGACACATCTCTAAACGTATTATCGCATAGTCCGCCATTTACGTTTAAAGGAACGGCACTAAGCTTTCCTTTGTGCAACCATAGAACCTTACACCAGTTCGTACGTCGACAATTAAAATGTTAATGTCAAATTAAACAAATATGATAGCGTGCATCGAATAATTTTAATAATGGTAAAGTGCCTTGCTATTATAACGTAAGTTCCCAATGAACGTATTTGTGACCAAATATAGGAACTTTTCTAGGATACCTAACTTGGATGTACTTGAAGATGTATTAAGAAAATTTTGCGCATAGCAGGGTTGAATAAACTTCAACCCTAAGAATACTACCAGCCTACAGTAGCATAAATATCTACAATTAACTATATGCTTGGACTACTCAGTTTAGAACTAGCTAACTTTAAAGAAAAGTATCGAGATTTCTTTTTACAGATAACTTAGTTTTAAATACGTTGCCTTTATAATAGTTTTCTAAATAAACTTTAATTAGATCAATACAAATGAGGTTTTAGGACGAATTTGTTGTTGGACAGCGTTAGGACCCAATAGCAAATGAGTCCAATAAACCTTTTTAGGTACGTGTTCAAACAATATTTTTGTTTAAGCTCTCTAAAATTTTCCTAGAATATAATTGATCAATTTTATTCGAGTACTAGGTACTTGATATAAAAAAGCATTTATATTGCCTTTATTTTTTCACATTGTTAGGTTAACCGAGATTTGTTATGTATATTTTAACTGTTTATTAGCATTGAACTGATAAATAAAAATAATTTTTAAAATATTGTCCACTGAATTATATAAAAAATATAAAATGGTTGCTGACTATGGAAGGAAATGAACTATTTTAATTGAAATGTCCGTAAAATATCCATTTTAGCGTAAAAAAATTAATTTAATTATTTAAATAATCTGATGTCGAAACATGGTTGTTTGGTTTTAATCATTTTCCATGATTTTCATACTTGACAAATGAAAATATTAGGCCATTTCGTTAATAACGATACAATCACAATTTTTAAATTGTATTTATGTTTAAATGTTATACAAAAGGAGAAAAAAAATGTTTTATTTCTAGGCTGCTGTTATGTAATATTTTTTACTGTTTTGCTTATGAATATAAATAAGAAATAATTTTTTGTACATTAAGGGAATAGAAATGCATTTTTGAAAAAACTTTAACCAGAATACACCAGCGTACGTCGCAAAATGTTACAATTGACATATGATACGTGCACCACTAGTTTCGAGTAATGGCCGCTAGTCGTAAGTTGACAGTGAGCGTATTTGTGCCAAATGGGATTCTGATCTAACTTTTACTTAAATTAAGGGAATACCGCATTGCATTTTGAAAAACTTCAACCAAGAATACACCAGCGTACGTCGCAAAATGTTACAATTGACATATGATGCGTGCCACTACTTTCGAGTAATGGCCGCTAGTCGTAAGTTGACAGTGAGCGTGTTTGTGCCAAATGGGATTCTGATCTAACTTTTACTTAAATTAAGGGAATACTGCGCATTGCATTTTTGAAAAAACTTCAACCAAGAATACACCAGCGTACGTCGCAAAATATTACAATTGACATATGATGCGTGCGCCACTAGTTTCGAGTAATGGCCGCTAGTCGTAAGTTGACAGTGAGCGTATTTGTGCCAAATGGGATTCTGATCTAACTTTTACTTAAATTAAGGGAATACTGCGCATTGCATTTTTGAAAAAACTTCAACCAAGAATACACCAGCGTACGTCGCAAAATATTACAATTGACATATGATGCGTGCGCCACTAGTTTCGAGTAATGGCCGCTAGTCGTAAGTTGACAGTGAGCGTGTTTTTGCCAAATGGGATTCTGATCTAACTTTTACTTCAATTAAGGAATACCGCGCATTGCATTTTGAAAAACTTCAACCAAGAATACACCAGCGTACGTCGCAAAATGTTACAATTGACATATGATGCGTGCGCCACTAGTTTCGAGTAATGGCCGCTAGTCGTAAGTTGACAGTGAGCGTGTTTTTGCCAAATGGGATTCTGATCTAACTTTTACTTAAATTAATCGGTTGAAAACAGTGAGTTACTGTGTATATTTAAAGAAAATACATTTTCTGTCCACTTGCTAGTGTGTAAATAAGTGTTACCCGAAGTGATCACCAATAAAATGTAAGTACTTTTCATGATGTAAATTTTTAGATTGGAAGATGTTGCTCGGAGTAATACCGCGAATAAACAATGGGATAATGGCACGCTGCGCGGTATTACCCTATGTACGATTATTTTGTTTCCTTTTTTAATAGCTGTAGGTATCTTTTTTAGTTCATAATGCCCAGAACATACCGACGGACCTCAGAGGAAAATGGTCAGCAGACACACTTAAAGCTGCTATTGAAGCCGTAGAATCAGGTAGGGCTGTAAGAGAAGCAGGAAGATTCTTTGACATTTCTGAATCTACGCTGAGATACATAATTCGAGGAAAAAGCTATAATAAAAGTAAGTTGGGTCGGAAAGCTACATTCACTGAGGATCAGGAGAAAACATTAGCTGAACATGTTGTCAAACTGGCCAATATATTTCACGGAATTTCACCTCTATAACTTCGCCGCCTAGCTTACGATTTTGCTGAGTAGAATAAAATCCAGCATCGATTCCGTGTAGACAAAAAGTAACTGGGGAAGACTGGCTAGAACTGTTTTTACATCTAAATCCACGAATTTCGCTTAGAAAACCCGAAGGCACTATTTTAAATAGGGTAGAAGCATTCAATAAGGCTGCGGTGACAAAATTCTTTGAAAATCTTTGAGAAATATAAGTTTTAAAAAAATTGTATTTATAACGTTGATGAAACGAGTATTTCAGCCGTTCTAAGGCCTTCAAAGATTTTAGGTCAGAAGCAAGTGGGAGAGAGGAAAAACGTTGCAGTAGTTTGTGCCGTTAGTGCAGTTGGTCACTACGGGTCCCCTATGTTCGTTTATCTTAGAGCTCGCATGACTCCTCATTTACAAAAAGACGGTCCACCTAGGGCAATCTACAATTGTTCGAAAAACGGATGAATCAACGAAGCTGTGTTCAACGAATGGCTGCACCACTTCAAAAAATGTGTAAAACCATCACTAGATGATCCTGTTTTACTTATATTGGACAATCACACGAGTCATATATCTCTAGATGGATATAATTTTTGTAGAAGTAATGGTATCACTTCCGCCGCATACATCACATATGTTGCAGCCACTCGATCTGACGTTTTTCGGACCATTAAAAAATGCTTCGAACAAAGAATGTGATTTATATTTACGGATTCATGTGCACCAAAAAATCACGCATTACGATCTGGCTTCAATTTTTAATAAAGCATATATGAGAGCCGCTACTATAGAAAAGGGGGTATCTGGATTCAAAGCAGAGGGAATTTGGTCGTTGGATCCGGAAAAATTTACTGATGATTATTTTATTCAACTTCATGAAACTGAAAATATCGTAGAGACGCCAGTTTCTATGGAAGAGTCGTTCCAAGATGTAAACGAAAATTCAGAATTACAAAATCCCATGTCGTTGGAGCCCGAACATAGAACACCTACAAAGAACAACATTGCAGAAAATATTTCGAAAGATATATACAACCTGGACCATCAAATATAAAATGCACCACATCTTCACCAAGGTCTATGATGCAAAAATTAGCACCGTTACCCAGCTTCAAAACTAAAGAAATGTCAACGAAATCACGCCCTAAATAACATTCGAAGATTTTGACAGCTACACTACTTAAAGGAGAACTGGAAGCTATGGAAGAAAAGAGGAAACAGAAAAAAAAAGAAGTAAATGTAGTGAAAAAAAGAAAAGTTTCAAGAGTTTTGAAGATCATCAAAAAACCAAAACACATTCGCAATATTAAATTTAATGAGGGCGATACTGAACCTGAGAGTTATTCCGAAAGCGAGATTTGTGATGATGATGACTTAGACGAAGTTGATCTTACCCAACCCATGAAGACGACATCTGTTTAGTCTGCGGAGAGTTCGGAAGGAACAACGTGGTCTGGTATCGTTTCATTTCATGATCTAAGTGGTCACATGCCGGTTGTAGTGCAATTGCCCGGGTAAAGCCGCGCAAGCGATGATTTTTGTTTTTTATTTGTTAATGGGTATTACAAAAAAAATGACTGATTCTAAATGTTGCAATAGTTCGTGTATTGTATGGGCACTCCTTATAGAAAAAATCGGGTAATAAATGAGAATATTAAAAGTATTTTTTTACTAAATATATCTATATAAAGCATTTTAACATTATTTCTTTAAAAAATATATTTTTATGTTTTAACGACCGAACATTTATTCTATAATTCTTTTCTAAACATCTTGTTTCTAATATTTAATAACTAATATTTAATAATGGGTACTTAAACGTTCATGACATAGAGAGTATTCTCTTCACTCCCGTTTTAGAATAAATATTTTAGTTTGCAATTTTAATTATATACAGTGTGTCACATTTAAGATGAAGGCACCCCTATATTTTCGCTATTTGCAGGAATACAGATTTGTTTTTTTTTGCACTGTCGTAGAGGTTGACGGGTCACACTTTTTGAGATATTCAACTTAAATCCAAACGCTAAAGTAAGCCTACTACGAATTACAAAGAGAGCCAATTTTCAATATTTTGCTTCGCGTTAGAGATATCGAAAAAAAGTATTAGAAAAGTTGTTCAGAATATTATTTTAACCCTCTTCACCGAGTTTCATGACAAAATTCGGATTTTTAATTTTTTTCGTTATTTTGGTCTTTACACCAGATTATTAAAAGTTTATTATTTTAGTGTGATAAATAGTGTGTCATGGCAAGTAAAAACTTGGCACTAGTGTCACATGTCAGTCAGATTAAAGTTTGAGATTATTGCGTTAAGTTCTGGTCAGTGATTTGATTACATAATTAAAAGAAAATATCTGGTGTGGAACACCACACGACCTTCCAACCTACAAAATGGAAATGAAATAAATAAATGAAAAATATAGATAATACAGCGTCAGCATTTTCAATCATATTTATTTAATTTTTACATTTACTCCGCTTTACATTAAAGTAAATTTATGTAAAATATAATTTTTTTTTTTAAATACGTCTACACTTTTTCTTCTAAAATTAATCGTTATTCAGATAATAAAAAAAATTGAACTAACACTTAAATTCTACCTTAGGAATTTTTTTACTGCTAAATTACGCGTTATTTCAAAAAAAATGCATAGAACACAATTAATCAATATATTTAATATATATTTTTATATCTTTGAAATATGCAGTTGTTTTAGAAATATTTGATAAAAACCAAAAACTACCCCTAATAAACCCCGCCTTTCCGCGGCTGGATTTCTCCCAAAATCTAATCAGTCCTAAGCTAAATGAAAACAAGCTTAAATACAATATTTTAAGTACGTAAGTATTTTCGTTCCTTCTATACCTACATACATGTGTATGTGTAGATTGGAAGATAAAATTGAAATAATTCGGTTGTTTGGTGATCATGCTCGTAGTAGCAGAGAAGTTGCTGCAGAGTTTAACTTGAGACATCCACAACATGCTCTCATTACTCACGGATAAGCAACCGCTGTAAATGCTCTTTTAAATGAAACTGGCGTTGTAACTAGAATCCATCGGAATGGTCAACCTCGTCGAATACACACGCATCCTGAGGATAACAATATATGGCGGCAAATCGAGCAAATCTCGCATGAGTGTTAGGGATTATCATCTAAACTGAATATTAGCAAGGATAAAATCAGAAGTTGTTTCGTTCGTCACATCATGAAGCCCTATAAACCGAAGTTCTTACATATATTAAAAGAAAGTAATGAGAATAAAACATTAGACTATTGTTACTGGGCACAAAGTACACAACATTTTCTGGAAAAGATTATGTTTACTGACGAGACCACATTCACCACTGATGGATTATAAATTGTAAAGACCAGTATTCCCAGAATGTCAATGTATGGTGTGGGATTTTAGGAGACCGAATAATTGGTCCCATCTCTTTCATCAATCATTAAATGCCGTTCGTTTAGTTAACTTCTTTGAGGTCGATTTTTGGGATGCAATTGAAGATCTTCCTCTTGAGGTACGACAAGGTATGTAGCACGCGTGCGCGGGTGCTTGCGTGCGCGGGTGTGCGTGGGTGTGGGTGTGTGTGTGGGTGTGTGTGTGTGTGGGTGTGTGTGTGTGTGTGTGTGTGTGTGTGTGTGGGTGCGTGTGTGAGTGTGTGTGGGTGTGTGTGTATGTGGTGTGTGTGTGGGTGTGTGTGGGTGTGTGTGTGTGGTGTGTGTGGTGGTGTGGTGTGTGTGTGTGGTGTGTGTGTGGTGTGGGTGTGTGGTGTGTGGTGGTGTGTGGGTGTGCGTGTGCGTGTGTGGTGGTGGTGGTGTGTGGGTGGTGTGCTGTGGGTGTGCGTGTGCGTGTGCGTGTGCGTGGTGTGCGTGTGCGGTGTGCGTGTGTGCGTGTGTGCGTGTGTGCGTGTGCGTGCTGTCGTGTGTGCGTGTGTGTGTGCGTGTGCGTGTGTGCGTGGCGTGTGCGGTGTGGTGGTGCGGTGTGCGTGTGTGCGTGTGTGCGTGTGTGCGTGTGCGTGTGTGCGTGTGTGGTGTGGTGCGGTGTGCGTGTGCGTGTGTGCGGTGCGTGGTGCGTGTGCTGCGTGTGCGCGTGTGGTGTGCGCGTGTGCGCTGTGCGTGTGCGCGTGTGCGGTGTGGCGTGGTGCGTGTGCGTGTGTGCGTGTGCGCGTGTGCGTGTGCTGTGTGCGTGTGTGCGTGTCGTGCGTGTGTGGTGTGCTGCGTGCTGTGTGCGCGTGTCTGCGTTGTGCGCGTGTGCGTGCGCTGTGCGTGTGGTGGCGTGTGCGTGGTGTGCGGTGTGCGTGTGGCGTGTGTGCTGTGTGCGTGTGTGCGTGTGTGCGTGTGGTGTGTGCGTGTGTGCGTGTTGTTGCGTGTGGTGTGGTCGTAAGTGCAATGTTTTGCGTGTGCGCTAGAGTACGCGTGGACGTGTGCGTTTGTTGGTGTGTAATTAGCGTTGTTCAAATACTTGTGCGTGGAATTGCGTTTGCGTTGTGCAGCTTTGTAGCCTTTTGTTCATTTCGTGATTGCTTGCTGATGTCAAACATGTTCTGGTGATCCATGTGGTCAGGTGGCAATGAAGTTGTGTGTGCTGTAAGTAGCGTCGTGTGTTGTGAATACTTGTCAAAGTCGTGTGTCGTGTGATGGTGTAGTGTTGTGTTGTGTGTTTTGTCTGTGTGTAATGGTGTTGTACGTGTGGTGTGTGTAGCGACGATATGAAGAAATTGACAATTTAATTATGTGTAACTACTTTGTAAGATAATCCTGAAACGTGATTTTTGATTTTAATTTACCGTATTTTAAAATAATGAATCTAATATACAGGGTGAATTACTTTCGAGTAATGACGTCACCGCCATTTTTATAAACTGGAACACCCCATTTTGTTTCAATTTTCGGATTGCTCTAGCTGAACTGATTCCAAAATGTATCACATGTTGATTCCAATTGGTACAGGGTGGACAAAATACAATAGTTTTGTGTGTGCTGATAAAGTAACGCATAACATTCTTTATTAGTTAAATTAACAATATTATCAAAAATACTTGTTGTCTAGTGGCAATTGGTTTAAACGTTTGTAGTTTGTAATGTTTTGTTACATTATTAGATTAATAAAAATGAGATGTTTTCAAACATGTTTGGTACATGTGGTCTAGCAGACAGAATATGAAAGAAATTAATTCTTATCAATTTAAAAAAACATAGTCGTCTAGTTTTTGTGAAATGTCATTATTTGTTTAGTAATTTATTGATGTTCAGTGACAGTTTAGTACTACAATATTTATGGTATTCGTGAATGTTTTAATTATTGCTTGGATTTAATTTAAAGTAGAAATCAACTTAAGTGTAAAACAAAAATTAATTTGTTCCATACTTTACGGACACAGTGTATACGTGTGTATGCTTTAACATTTTCAGTGCAAACGAATATTAATGTCAAAATCTCGAAAATAATTAAGATAACAAGTAAAAAAAGTGCCTTCAATAACAACAAAGTAAGGCAACAACAAATTGAACTGGAGCATAGGAATAATTTCTGCACACATACGGTAATGCACAAATGTATCATTAATATTTTATGGAAGCGGGTGGCTTTGGAATTTTGTTTAAGTATTATTTATGTCTATCTGGAATGAAGTTTTAAACGTCATTCTGACATAGATTACTGTTTTGTTTTACAATGTTGCCAGTTTTTGGTATGAACGTATGACAGAGGTTGCATAGTTATGCTAAAATAAATTTCAGTTAATTATTACATTTCTTTAATTTTTAAGTTAGCATCGAGATGTGTACTAATCTCTGTCTGTCCAGAAGTTTTAAACGTCTGTGTGGCATAAATTATTGTTTTTGCTTTTAAAATGTTGCATATTTACGAGATGAGCTTATTATAAAAGTATATAAAGATATAATTATTCTAAAAAATGTTATTAAATTATTTCATTTCTTTTAATTTCCATTTTGTAGGTTGGAAGGTCGTGTGGTGTTCCACACCAGATATTTTCAATTTCTCTCCAATGAGTAATGGCGATTAAACGGGAGTTTTCATAACGATATGAGAGCGTCGTATGCTATTGGATAATTGGAATCCGAAAGCGGATTACACTGTACTAAACTAAGAGGTTCACCTTCGAGTGAGCTAAGTAAATAAGTAAATTTTTCAACATTTGACAACGATGAATTTTGGTGTATAAAGATCAATAAAAGTTTTCCAATTCTTAAGTTAGGAATTTCTATTTTTGGTAATTTGACATTGTTTGAGGTATTACTGAAAGAGGAATTAGCGTTAGCGTTAGAATTAGATTCAGACAAATCTACATAAATGGTTTGAATTTCGTAATAAATCATATCAAACTCAATTCGTAGAGCCTTTTGTTGATCCATATTAGCATCCTCTAGAGTGGTCGTAAGGGCTAGAATATTAGCGTGTAAATTGTCAAACTCTTCGGCAATTTTATGAACGTTTTTATAATGTACTTTAAATTGGATGGCTAAAGAATTATCATTTAACATTTGAAAGGCTATAATATTAGTTTCTTTTATGCGATCCAAACAGTTTTTTTTTTTTGAGTAAAGTATCCCTTGAGTTTCTTTTCCGTCATACTGATAGTTGTACGCACTTAATTAAAAAATTAAAACAGGTACTGAAATATATAAATTTTAATATTATTCAATGAATATTATTACTTATGCAATATGTATAGTAATAAATTACTAAAGAACTCTAAAAGAAAATATTTTAAAATATTTGATGCGATGAACAGTATAAGTTTATATGAAAATGTAAACTTTCACCATTATCACACATAATAAAATACTTATCTTTTTTGTTTTAATTTTTCAACTTTGACAAAATTCTTTACAACATCTTAAACAATTTTAACAGATATTACTACTGACGAAGGTAACTGTAAGTGTTATCGAAACGTTTAGATTGTATAATTTAAAATTCACCATTAAAAAACCCCAAAAAATATAAGTATTTTATTAAGTATAAGCTTATATTTAATATAAAAAAAAAAGAATTAAATTTTAGAAGCGTTGGCCAGCGAGATAAATTTTACGTTAATCGCGGCCGAGGTAGCGGGAGTGATTATCCGAGAGGGGAAAGGTGCTCCGACGTAGAATGGAAAATTAAATAGATATTGCTAGATACTGCGAGATCAAACTAAAATTCAATTTATCGACCTGTATGATAATCGTGACCTTTTATTTTGAATCATCAATATTACTATATGCAAACTGAATCAAATAAGAAATCCGGCTCGAAGGACCAAAATGTTTAATACAAAAAGGTAAATTTAATTTTTTGTAATTAATCAAATTGAGTCCCAACAAAGGTTGAAATTGGCTTACCAAAATTGGGTCAACACTGAGGACACCGTATGCACTTCAGCTCAATGTTAATTAATGAAGCCGCCGGCTGGAAAATTAAAAGGTACGCAACTTTTCTAACTAAAAACCCAATCGGTTCCGAAAATTTTTACTGTCTTTTTGAGATTTAGGAAATCAAATCCCGCTCCCTCCTTCCTTGCGTCCCCCTCCGCTTTTGCCAGATAATTAGGTTGTCACCAATAGGCACGCGTAACGAAAAGACGCGTAAAGTGCGAATTCTTTTTTGGTTCAGTTTGCGTGAATTACTAAATTATAACATAATCGTAGAAAACGAAAATTAACTATTAATAAGGACGAAACAAGTAGTCATTTATTTAATTAAAAGAATACGAGCTTGTTCGGCCATGTTTTCCCATTTTCTGGATTTGAAAATTATTATTGTCAATTGGTACAAATATTGAATGTTAATAAAAATGTGTTAATCCTAATAAAATAATCTGATGCATCCTGAATATGACTTCTTACATTGGTGTCGTGTTATGAGGTGTTCGAGAATCACTGATTTTAATATATTCATATTCGCTTGTATGAAACGCACAGAGCAGGTATAGGCTTGTTTTTTACTTATATCCACCTAATGAATTGAAAAAATCATAAACGTGCATAAGTTAAAATGTAACTTACTGTTTAAGAATGCGATTCACTTCTATAATATAATTACACAGAATTCAAAGCACCAAACTTGAATCTTAGCATTATATAAAAATAGACTTGCCATTATGGCTTTAACATTAATGTATGAGGTTAATATCTTTTTGTACAAAAAGTTACATTTTGAGAATAATTTTATAATAAATGAATTCGCTATAGGGTTTATTCATCTTTAACTCTCGCCCGGCCAAAATAATTTCAGTTGCCCAAAAGACCGAAATGGGTCTCTAATGACCCGAGTCATATTTTGTTATTAAAAGCTTGCATGTGACAAAATGAACATAGTTGTATTTATAGACTTCAGAACAAGAAATAAATTCGTAATAAAGATAAAAAAAAATTTTATATAATAAAAAAATGTTTTCACAAGTGTTACAAAAAATTATGTTTTACACAGTTTGCATTCTTTTTTAATAGTTACTTGTCCATGAGTTTGACACATAAATCTATTGCAACTGTCACACTTATTGGAATATTTGTTTTCATTACCTGTACAGAAAGCACACCTTCCTCGCTTATTGGTAACACTAACACCTGCTTCCTTGGATATTTTACCACAGACTTTTGAAACCCTCTTCCATCATTTTCAATTTGTTGAGCTCGGCGTTCTATATTTTTAGAAACCATTTCTTTCCCTGAAGCTTCTATAAACAATTTCCTCTTTTTATTTAGTGACAAGTTTTTTTCGCCCATAGCACTTTTGCAGTTCCAAACAACGAATGCATTATACGCAGCTATGTCGATAAAATTTAAAAACAACGAAAGTGACCAGCGTCGGGTCGAGCGTCAATTTTATCTAACGCATCTACACCACTTTTGGTAGCATTATACCACTTGATTATTTCGGGTTTATACTTTTCATCTTCTCCCAAAATGCTATGCTCATTACGCATTGTAGATAGCAATACAACGCATTTCTTTGGTTTGGGAAGATATGAAACTAAAGTGACTGACTTTGTAAATAAAAACTCGGACAAAAAAATATTTCTACCTGTTAAGTTAGTCAGTGATTTTGGAAGATCTTTTTTACTTTTTCTCATGGTACGAACTATAGTCAATTTTTCTTTCAAAAGTTCTTCTGCTAGGGAAATATCTGTGAAGAAGTTATCGGTAGTTATGTTCATCCTAGAGTTTTTCCAATGTTCTGTAAGCTGTCGAACAACTCTTTGGCCCTGATTTTTTCTGAAGTATCTCCAACCTTTCCCAAGTAAACATCGAAATTACAACAATAGAAGTTTTGTGGTCACAGAGTGTCCACACTTTTATTCCGTATTTATCGGGTTTACTAGGTATATAAACCTTGAAAAACATCGTCCGCGGAAAGTGACTAGTTGTTCATCGACAGTTCCGCGGCAGAAGATTCGTAAGTTTTACAATTGAATGCAAATAAATCTGCAATTTCTCGTACTGGAGCTAATTTGTCACACTTTTTCTATCTTCCTTGGTGGAAATGTCACCAAATCGAATGAATCCAGTATGCTTCTAAACCTATTTCGGGACATTGTTGCTGAATATATAGGTCGACATAAGGCTTCATTTTTATTCCATAAAAGGTTTTATCTTCTCGAGATTCTCTAAATCTTCCTATCAGTAACAAAATGCCGATAAATGCTTTATGGTATCTTGGCCACGTCCTTCTATTCGCCTACACCTTCACCTTTAGACTGATCAGCAGCTTTCTGATTTGTAAACTTGACTATAATATCAATAATATCGCTACAAATAAATAAACCGAATGCTTCTGAAATGCTTCTTATACCTTTACTTTTTTTTGTTAAACCTCTCTTCCTTGTAAAAATATTATGTTGTTTTGTTTTTGATGTTACAGGGCTTATGTATTTCCAAGAGCGTCCAGCAATATCCTCGTGTTTAGTAGACACCGATTTTCTTCTATTGTATCTTTTAAATCACTTATTTCGTCATTTTCGTCACTACAATTTTCATATTCTGCATCACTGTTATCGCTACCACTGTCCTCGTCAGATAACAAATAAAAGTCCTCTTCGTCATAGTCGCGCATCAGTTCTTCGTACAGTTGTTGATCCGTAAGGAGAATTTTATTAGAATTCATTCTTTTCACCAACAATTTTATGAAGTCATTATGATCCAGAAAACAAGACAATTATACATACACAATACACAAGTAAAAAGCTACTTTCAATCAATGACCAATGATTTGTAAAACATACACAACAAAATACGATATATTTTTTCTAGCACCGACAATAAGGCTATACTCTCAAACACTGTTGCTAATACAAAACTAATTATAACGAGTGAGGGTCTCCTCCGTTCAGCGCAAGGTCAGGTTCCCCACCCACAGAGCGACTAGAAAGAAAGGGACCCGTAATGCCAAAACCGGTCGGAAGCGACCGGAGCGGGTTATCCGAAGTATTCAAGGGCATTTGTTGACCAAATTTATTCTAAAGTTTCTTCATAACATTTTCGAGGAATACATAAGCACTTAAAAAGATATTATGAAATTATTTATAAAAAATGAGAGTCCGCGTCACTTGAGACCCGGTTTCGGGCGTCCGAGGGTTAAAGAACACGGAGTAAAGGAATTTATATTTAAAGAGGCTATTTGATTTTAATAATCCGACTCGCATCTTACAGAGATGTGTGTATTAATACCTACAAAGTATTGCGAACACTATAGTTTTATAGAGAAAACTCATCTAAAATTAAATTATCCTTAAAAAAGGTTTCTGACACACATATACACACACGCGCACGCATACACGTACGCTGCACCCACGCACCTTGAAAATTTATTTATTTGGATAGTTTTTAAAATTTTGAAAACGTGTAAGGGCATTGAAACAACATGTTTTTTTCAGGAAAAAAATACTTGGCGCATAAAACTAAAATGTATCCACACTAAAAAAAATGTAAAATTGCTTAGATTGTTCCTAATTGGCTAATTATTAATAATTCAAAAATTCGGATTGGTTTGAAGGGATGGTGTTTATTAATCTTTATAGTTCCTTATTTAAAAATGACATTCTATCTCATTATTACTATAAAATTGTACAATATAGCAGGTTATATTTACTATATATTCCTTAATTAGTCATTAACTAACTTTTAATTTAAATTGTGGGATAATAAGACTCAAGCACAAAGAATATATATTAAATGAAAAAAAAAGTTGCCAAATTATTTATAATGACAGTTTAATGTTATAAAAATAATTGGATTTCATTATAGTGTATAACTCATCACTTAATGCAAATAATTTTATTAAATGTTGCGTTAATAATTTTTTCACATTACACATTACAAATTATGTATGATGAACACATTTATTTTTACTTTGGACGTGGTAATTCATGTCAATCAATTAGAGTGTATTTTGTGCAAAGAGGTTAAATTTTGAATATTGTGCTGCTACTGAATTCTTCACGTATGAATCTTCAAAAACATAATTTTTGTTTTTTTTATGAAATTGTAAACTTTCACCATTATTATACATAATTAAAATACTTAGCTTTTGGATTTTTAGAAGGTGTATTTTTCTATTTATATTTTATATAAACCTACACGTTTATAACAATTACAGCTATCGTCCTCAGTAAATGATAGTATTTATAAGAATTGCTTGAGATAACATGAAAACGCAAAAAAATTAGCTATTCTTCACTAACATGGATTAGATTGAACAATACTTAAAGCATAGCCCAACCTTATAATGGACTGATTTTCACGCGGATTGCTTTAAACGAAAGTATTTCAAAACATTATAAAACATCAATTTTGTTTCTTTTTTTTATAAACATATAACTGTATAAATTCATGTAATAAATACTGTACCAACTGTTATCCAAAGAGCAAACAACTTGCATAGAAAGTGATATTTTTTGAAATAACTCTCTGATAGTGGGCTGCACACCACAAGTATTAAATGTCTGGAATAGTTAACAAAAAATTGCTATTAAAACTTTTTAACCGAAAAATATTTTATGATTGCATAACAATATTACTAAAACCTGAATAGTTATTTGTATCACTAGACCAGAAACAATAGTTTTGCAATTAAAAATTATTATTAATTTATAATAAAAAAAAAAACTTATAATAATAGTTTTGCAAGTATGAGCAGAATTGAGGGCAGAAGCGTCAGTCGAAAATGTTGGAATATTTTTTGCTTAAGACTCATTACCCTAATATTTGAAATGAAGTGTTGAGACTAGTGTAAACTTTTTTATGAAGAAATCAAATTCTAGATCTCTTTCACATAACACACTTTTTACGTATCTTAAATAATTTCCAAAATATTTGACATTTAATATAACATATTATATTTGCAGGACTTTTTAATTTATATAAGTTATTTTTTACTTTTAGTGTTTTCCAATTTCTGTTACGAAAGTTTTAAGAAAATGTCTAATTTGAACCAAGTAACAGCCTAAAATCGTAAATTTTTCGTACAGGGTGTATGAAAATTGGTATTTAAATACTGACAAAAGTCAAATATAAATAATTTGGTTGTACAAAGAAGCATGTAGACTTTGAAGTGGTAAGTTTTATTACCATTTCGACCAGTCAACGTGCATACATGGTTAAATTACACACATGAAGATTTGTTTCGAGAATTGAAGGGGATTGTTGACAGTGATAATGTAGAAATTTCTGTTCTATTGCTAAACTGCAATAGAATAGGATTTTAAAAAATTTTATTACACAAACTTTGTTCTGTTCAAAATTACACCCCTCGAATTCCAGATATTGCATACACCTTAAAACGTGTTACTGGAGGTATGAAGTTGGGCCTTAAGCTATGAAACGCATTTCGGGCGCCATACAATCCTTTGGTCGCTAAAAGTATACTGTAAACCTTACTTTTTATAGTTCTCTAAATAAAAAAGAAAATGGTACTTTCTAAATTCCCTTCATCGTTCCAAATTATATTTTTTAATAAATTGTCGTTAAAATAAATTCACAGGTTTTTGAAAATCGGTTTCTTTTAAATCGTGTACAGTGTAAAATGAAAATGGTTGAAATTTATGTTTTTTTCGAAATCCTTCTTATCCACTGTCTTCAAATTCCAGACTCACTTTCAACTTACCTTAATTAGAGTGTTTGATCTGCGATGAAGTACTCCAGAATAGTAATTTTTACCTTATTATTGTCAACAATCAGCTTTCTTCTTTTAATTCTTTACTTTAACGGAACCATAGTTATTGTAGTTTTCAATAATCTTGTTAACTGTGCTCAGCGATGGTTTTTGTTTGTGTGGATACTGAGAGGCAAATGCATTACATATTCTTGTTAAAACTGTTACATTGTTCATAAACAATAAATAAATTTAAATAAACTTCATGCGTGTAATTTAACTGTGTAGGCATGTTTACAGGTCTAAATGGTAATAAACTTTTTCAATTCAAGGTCTGAATAATTTTTTTTTCAAGGCCAACTTACCTTTAGAATCGCGTCGCGTCGTAGAATGCGACGTAAAAAAAATCATTTAAACGAAAACTATGCAGTTTTTGGTATGGGGAAAGTTAATGAGAGTTAACATTATTTTTAATGTTAATCGGGCAGTTTTTAAATACCAACTTTCGATAATTTTTGTCGACGCCCTCTATGAAAAATTTATGATTTTAGGCTGTTACTTCTTCAACTTGGACCTTTCCCTAAAAGTTTCGTAACAGAAACTGGAAAACATTAAAAAGCAAGGAATTTAGTTAAATAAAAAGTCCCGAAAATCTCATTTTTTGTATTAAATGTCAAATATTTTGGAAACTAAGATAGGTAAAAAGTGTGTTATAAAAAAGAGATGTAGAATTTGGTGTAGAATATAATTCTGTACCAAAGTATACGGCGCTCCATTCAAAATAACGAAGTTCGAGCCGGCTTCGGTATAACCGGAAGTGCTCCGAACTTAAAACTATTTCAGCTGAATTGCCCTTAAAGTCAATCTTATACTTCCAAATGTTCAGAATTTTCCTGTTTATACTTCTATACTTCTATCGACGCAGTTCCTGGAGAGTCACTGTATTATAGGCAAGCTTATATTTACGTTATTAGATATATATATATATATATATATATATATATATATATATATATATATATATATATATATATATATATATATATATATATAAATATAAAAGCAATGTACTGGCCGTATTTTTAGATTATAATAAGTTTATTGGGTATCGGCTTAGAAAAATTTTTTTTATTGATTTTTTGTCAAATTTTCGCCTGTGATTACAGGCTTCATCAGGACTAAAACTAACAAAATTCTCTAAATTATGAACAATACTTAATTAATACACTTACATCTTAAAAGTAAATTTTGTTGAATGATGTATAATATAATTTTGAGGTGTAAAAAACAATGTGTCAATTAGAATGTAATCTGAGCTAACTAAACTATATTAATAAAGGACAATTCTAAATCAAGTAACAAGTATTAAAGCGTGTCACTATATGAAAGGCTGTTTATATTTATATACAATGAATTATTGGGATTTTAAGTTTGTGTAAATTAAAAATAGACCAGCATAACTCGTGTTTAAATGATTAGTGTCAGACTTAAAATTCATTGTTTCATTATTATTAATGTGAAACATTTCAAGGAAGAGTCTCTCACTATAGTTTTCTGCTTTGTCAATTATTTTTACCTCGTTAAATTTAATAGTATGATCTAGATCTAAACTGTGAACTGTTAAAGCACATCTCTTCTTTTGTAATTTACAGTCACTTTTGTGTAAAGCTATTCTACTTTTCAGCCAGTTAGTTGTGTGCCCTATGTAACACAAATTGCAGACATTGCATGGTATGGAATAAATTACGTTGGACTCTAGTTCTGTGGGTGTTTTATCTTTAATTTTGAAAATAAATTGTTAATTGTGTTTATGTTATAAAAAACTATTTTATGTTTTTGAATTTAGCGAAAATTTTGATTATTTTGTTACTAATTTGTGGTACAAAGGGAAATTTTTTATATAAAATTAAGTTAGGATCAATTTGGTCCGCTATCTTGTTTTTAGTATTATTTACAACATTATGAAAAAGTAAATTATTAATTAAGTTTCTTGGATAATCATTATTAACAAGAATATCACTCAGTTTTTAAGATTTTGTGTATTAATGACGGATGTACAATATTAATTATTCTATTTTTTAAACCTAAAATGATATTTCTTTTCATAAAGAAAGGGTGGCTTGAATAATAATTTATGTATCTACCCGAATTGGTGGGTTTGATGTACCAATCAATAATTAAATTATTATTTTTGTTAATTAAATGCATATCCAAGAATGGAACACTATTATTGATTTCATGTTCTACAGTAAATTGTATATTAGGGTTGTAATTGTTAAAAACACTTAAAATGTTGTCTATTTGTTCTCTAGGGCCTATTAAAATTAAATCATCTACGTATTTTTTTATTAAAGTAACTTTACAAGTAAGTTTTGGTAGACTAACATCTATAAGATCATCTAATACAATTTGAGCTAGTATCGGACTTATATATATCTATACATATATATATATATATATATATATATATATATATATATATGTATATATAAAAAAAGTACTGGCCTATTTTTAGTTATAATAAGTTTATTGGGTATCGGCTTAGAAAATTTTTTTATTATTTTTTAAAATTTATTGCTAATGATAATAATTATAATATTAATAACAAAATTAAATTATAATATAATTATTAATAATAATTAATTATTATAAAATTAAATTTTTTGAAATGTTATGTAAATACTAATTTTTAAGTTTAAAAAAAATGCTTAATTAATTACAATAAACTTAAACAATTAATATATAAAATATAAACAGCCTTTCATATAGTGACAGGCTTTAATACTTGTTACTTGATTTAGAATTGTCCTTTATTAATATAGTTTAGTTAGCTCAGATTACATTCTAATTGACACATTGTTTTTACACTCAAAATTATATTATACATCATTCAACAAAATTTACTTTTAAGATGTAAGTGTATTAATTAAGTATTGTTCATAATTTAGAGAATTTTGTTAGTTTTAGTCTGATGAAGCCTGTAATCACAGGAAAATTTTACAAAAAATCAATAAAAAAAATTTTTCTAAGCCGATACAATAAATTATTATATATTATATATATATATATATATATATATATATATATACGAAAATTGGAAAATAAATAACAAAAATCATCATTTCCACTATTTGTGTTCAAATAAATCTCCGTTTGCAGCTATACAATATCCAAGTCGATCATAGAACTTTCGCCGAACGTTTGCGAGCAAGTACTGGGAGACTTCGTGGCTGTTTGCTAAGATTGCTTCTTTTAAGTCGATAAGACTGTTAAACGAGTTTTCACTGTTGTATAATTTGTTTTTAAATAACCTCAGAGGAAAAAGTCACAGGGAGCCAAATCAGGGGAGCGTGCAGGCCAGTTTATGGTACCACCTCGACCAGTCCAACAGCCGGGAAACGTGAACTCTAGAAACTCACGTACGATTACACTATTATGTGCTGGACACCAATCGTGCTGGTACCAAATGTCTTCCTCCAGGTTCAAGTCTAACAGCGCTGGGCCAATTTCTTCTTGAAGCAGCTGAAGATAACGCTCTCCAGTCAAAGTACCATCAATAAAGAAAGTACCTATTAATCTATGGCCCAGTATGCCAATCCATACATTAATTGTGTTGCGATATTGACTTCTACTCTTTATTGATAAATGCAAATTTTCAGTATTCCAGTAACGAAAATTTTGGCGGTTATGAATACCATGAGTTGAAAAGAACTTTCGTCGGTGAATAAAATACGACTTAGCAAGTTTCTATCCATGTTTGATAACTCTACTAATCTTTCGCAGAACTCCATTCTCATGAGTTTATCTTCATCAAAATTTCCTGCTGCAAGCTATACTTGAAAGACTTGAACAATGGTGTTTGTCGCTTCAAAATTCGATGGACGGTACTGTGAGATATTCCTAAACTGCACCCAATTTGTCTCACACTTTTATTCTTATCTTCAACAACATTAAGTAACACATCCAAATCTCTGTCATTTTGCCCCAGAGGTTTAATATCTTGACAATTACATGGCTTATTAACGTTACCGGTAGATTTGAATAAGTTGATAATTTTTGGAATTGTTTCTGCACTTGGAATTTGCCGGTTTTGATAACTAGCCGAGTACAAATCTCTGATATTTCTAAGTGAATTGCCAGAGTAATGTCATTCAATAAATTTTACTTTTTCTTCAATGGTGTAATAATTCATTTTTATAAACAAATTTTTCTTTAAAAAGTAATAATCTGTCCCAAATAAAGTTTTAATGATGAATGAATTGTTTTTGAACAATGAATGATTTACAATGACAATTAATAATTATTGTTAGCATTGTGTGTCCAAAGGAAAGCAACCTTGACCAGTTACGAAAAAGCCCTTAAGTTTTTCCTAAATTTCTCGAAAACGGATGAACCAAATGTAAATGCAATTGTAACATAAGAAGCAGCCTTTTTTCCTTAAGAAGTTTTACATTTGACATTTTACTGTAAAATAATTAGGGGAGCCAATATTTACAATAGTTTATTTTAACATGGGAATTCCATATGTCCAGAAATTCAAGAGACACAGTGTGTGTATATATATATATATATATATATATATATTAGACTATTTATCAAATAATTAGACCATCATCAGGAATGAACCAAATTTAACACAGCAACAATGAACTTGATATTATAATATCCTCTTAATTGAACGTCAAGTTGACTGTTACTGTGTATTAAATTTGGTTCATTCCATGATGATGGTCTTAATTATTTGATAGTCCGAAACAAATATACATGTGTCGAAGATAAAAATGAACAGCACGGGGATCTCGGAAACCGAAACAGATATTCGAAATAAACCCAAATGTTGGGATTTTGTTTTTATTCCTTTCTGAAGCTATTTGATGAGATATAAAGAAATAAAGGGCACTTTTTCAATGCCACTTTTCTTGATCTTTAAAATGGCGTTCACAGATTTTTTGTACAACGTTTCGTTTCCAAGAAATCAACATCAACTTTATTTTTTATATGGTCGGCAAAAAAGTACACCCTGTATTAGACGGCATTCGCCATCACGAATCCAGCGATATGCGACACAATATGCTTTCGCATGATTTTATGGAAATAATTTAGAACTTTATTGCTATTTAGTATGTCTTGGAATTCATGGCAACGAAAAAATTAAGATGATTGTCAAATCTGACAGAATCCATTTCACTGAAATAATGAGTTGTATCACTTTTGTTGCACTTTTTAAAGTAGTTTATTATTTATTAAAGTTTGATATGCTGTCATGTTACATTTTATGCCAGAGAAATTGCGTGGAAGCCGAACGCATGTATTTGAGCAATTACCCACAACGGAAACAACCAGGCAAGTCCATCTCTAGACGTTTAGTGTCTAATCTAAAAACATACGGTTCATTTAAAAAAACATGTGATCTCCCGGAAAAAAAGTCAAGTGCTGAAAAGCAATATCAAGTTTTCCAATCAATTGTTGAAAATCCAGAATCATCAACCAGAAGAATCGAAAAACAAACAAGTGTAGTGAAATCTACGGTTCATTATACTTTAGGTAAGAACCACTATAATAATTTAATATTAGTCAAGTTGCTTTGGTATGTGTGAATCCTTGCGATATTGTAGGCTCACATTCCATTAATATAAGTAATTTGATTGCAATCTCATTATATTTAGAATTGACTTCCGTTCTACATACATAAAGACAAAATTTACATCGATTAGGGCTTGAACCTTGATGGCGCAGTTGACTAGCGCGGTACACTACCAAAGTATAGGTCGTAGTTTCAAATCCTACTCGGTAAACTTTTTATTTATGTATTTAATAAAATTAATAATAATTTTTAATTACATATGGGCATACTTATGTCTAGAAAATGGGGGTAATTTATTTGAACGTCTTTTTTTGCATAAATCCATACGAAAGCATATTGTGTCGCATCGCTGGATTCGTGATGACAATTGCCGTCTAATACAGGGTGTACTTTTTTTTCCGACCATATAAAAGAATAAAGTTGATGTTGGTTTCTTGAAAACGAAACGTTGTACAAAAAACTGTGACAGCCATTTTAAAGCCCAAGAAATGTGACAACGACAAAGTACCGTTTATTTTTTTATGTCTCTTCAAATAGCTTGAGAAAAAAATTTAAAAAATCACAAAATTTCGGTTTGTTTCGAATATCTCCGGAAATAAGGTGAACTTAGTTTCTGGATGGCATCATATTAGCCCCCGACTGTGCAACTTTTTTCTAATTTAATCGTCCCTATATCTCATAGGGTTTCCGAAATCCCCATGCTGTTCACCCTTATGTTGGACACACTGTATATATATACAGGGTGTCCATAAACTCTCCTGACAAACTACACATACTAGACGTGATTTTATATCGATTTAATCTTAACCTTAATCAAAAAATACCTCCTAAGGGAGCTAGAGCCCTTTGAAGATGGCACGGTCAAGTCACTTTTTGTTAAATATCTCAAAAACACCGCCACGTAACAAGTTCAAACTTGGTACAAAGGATAAGTCGATAATGACAAACCGGCCACTGGAAACACGATTTTCTTATTACCTTCAGAAGCGGTCCACTTGGGGGGGCCAACAGTTTTTTTTAACGAATTTTTTTTATTTTCAATTTTGTAATGGTTTACGAGAAACATCAATTTAAACTTTTTGTGTTTCTGGCAGAAAATGGCAATAAGAAAATCGTGTTTTCAGTGGCCAGTTTGTCATTATCGACTTATTCGTTGTACCAAGCTTGAACTTGTTACGTAGCGGCACCATCTTTAAAGGGCTCTACCTCTAGCTCCCTTAGGAGGGATGTTTGAATTAAGGTAATTTAGGTTAAATAGACATAAAATCATGCCTAGTATAAGTAGTTTCCGTTTGTCAGAAGAGTTTATATGCAAGGTGTTTCAGTGATATTGGGCCAAACTTAAAGGGGTAGTCCCTCTCTTAAATATAGGTTGAGAAAATAAATTTCAACTCAAAATCACTTTTAGTTTAAAAGATACAGGGTGTCAAAGTTCAAAGAAATATAACAGTTTTTGGTTATAGCTCGTGTAAAATTAAACCGATTTTGATGAAACTTGGCATCAATAATAAACAAATAAAGATCTTTAATTTGCCTATTTCAGGTTTTCTAGATGTCTTCCATAGGCGTAGATATTCAGGGTTGGCACACTTTTCCCTCCATATCTTTACGCTACTGCATTTGTTTTCAAATCTAAAAGTCTTTTTTAATTTTAAATTTAATTTAGAAAAAGAAATGGCTTGAAAAATTTTGATTAGAAGCTTATTTACAGAGGGATTGTAGATATTTGACGGTCTTACATTTGTGTTATTCGAAATACCAAATGTATTTTATCAAAATCAGTCTATCATTGATAAGATTGAAAGATAGTTTTTTATAGCCATATTTATTTTCTGTTGTCAAGAGATTTTGGCTTGTTGTGCATCAGTTTCGTATTTTTCGCGTTTTTTATTATGGAAAACTACACACCTGCTGAATTAACCGATATGTATTTTATTTATGGTGCTGCAAATGGGAACAGTAGAGAAGTCGCTCGTGTTATTTAAATAATTTCAGACGTGGGACAAAAAATGAGGCGGTGCTCCATCATGCTGAAATATCGGCCTATTCGGAATAGCTAGGGGAATATCCTCCAGAAATTCCATAAGAGATAAACTTGACCGGTAACGTTGTGAAGTAAAATAAAAGGTATAATCAAAAATGATCGCTCCCCAGACATTAACTGAGAACCGTTGTTGCTGACCACGTACGACGGTAGCGTGAGGGTTCCTGTGACTCCAGATATGGCTGTTGCGTGTGTTGAACATATCATCCCTTGTGAAACATGCCTCATCCGAAAACATCACATCCGTAACAAAAGAAAGCACAACTGCGGATATTCTCCAAAAACCAGCGACGAAATTCTGTTCTAGGTGCAAAGTCTGTTTGATCTAGAGATTGCACTTTCTGCTTTTTAAACGGATGTTCTCGGTCTTCATGTAAAACTCTCAAAACTGATATGTGAGAAGCACCATTATCGTGAGCTACGGCACGAATACTGATGGATGGGTTTTCTGCTACGTGCTCTAAAACCTCCTCTTCAAAACGCAATATTCGCCTGAGCCTCATTTGTCCAAAGGGTGCAGGACGCTTGAGAACTCCAGCCTCTCTTAAACGTGCATGAACGCGGAAAATTTTACGGATTGGATGCCGCCGATTAGCAAACCGTTGTCGATATAAACGAGCTGCTTCACTACTGGTCCCGTTTGCAGCACCATAAATAAAATGCATATCTGTTAATTTAGCAGGTGAGTAGTTTTCCATAATGATAAAAAACGCGAAAAACACGAAGCTAAATCAACAGTAAATACATATGCCTATATAAAACTACCTATCAATTTTATCAAGGATTGACTGATTTTGTTAAAATATATTATTTTTAATAAATCAAATGTAAGACTGGAAAATATCTAAAATATCAAAATTTTTCAAGAGCCATTTCTTTTTCTAAATTAAATTTAAAATTAAAAAAGACTTTTCGATTTGAACAAAAATTAAAACATAAAAATATGTTTCAATTTTTCAACTTTGACAAAATTGTTTACAACATCTTTAACAATTTTTACAAATATTACTACTGACGAAGATAACTGTAAGTGTTATCGAAACGTTTAGATTGTATAATTTAAATACACCATTAAAAAACCCCAAAAAAGATAAGTATTTTATTATTTGCAGTAATTGTTATCGAAACGTTTAAATTTAGCCTAAATTAGAACACACGATAGAAAGATCAGTATCTTAATTAGTTTTTTAGACGTAAACTGTGGAGAGCATTGAAATAAAAAAATATCTGGTGTGGAACACCGCATGACCTTCCACCTACAACATAGAAATTAAAAGAAATAAAATAATCTTAATAACAATTTTTTAGGATAATTATGCCTCTTTTATAATAATTATTATGTTTTTGTCATGAACGAATAAGTTCAAAAGTAAATATGTAATTAAAAATTATTAATTTTAACCTCGAGTAGGATTTGAACCTAAATCTACTTTGCTAGAGTATCGCTCTAACCAAAAGAGCTATCGAGATACAAGCCCCAATCTATGTAAATTTTGTCTTTGTGTATGTAGAACTGATATTAGTTCTAAATATAATGAGATTACTGTCACATTACTTATATTAATGGAATGTTAGCCTGCAATATCGCAAGGATTCGCACATACCAAAGCAACTTGTTTAATGTTAACCCTCTAGTCATCTAGTGTCTAGTGCCTCACTTTGCCTAGAGGTGGGTCATATCCCATGTAAAACAGTTGTACACTAATATTTTATAATCAAATACCCAAGTCTGTCTGGAGACTGTTTCCTTTTAACCATATGTGATAAGTGTAGGTATAAAATCGAACGCGTTTCTTGCACAAGTTTAGGTGAGCGCCAAACTTGAGGGAGGACGGTATGTATATTATCGCAAGTTTTTAAAAATTCCGAAAACATATTTCTAGTGCTCAGAACTGAAAATAAAAATTATTCGTAAGTTTGTTGTTTATTATATTACGAAAAAGTGTTTGAAAATCAAATTTACTTAGGTAATAAAAAGTGGTACGTATTAAATAGTACTAGCCGCCTTGAGGCAGACATGGGCAGGCAAGTATAAATTATTGGCACTTTATTTGTTATTTGCGGTGAATGCTGGGATCGATGTAGGTATTATGTATTATCTTCAATTTTAGGTATGGATCCAAACCAGAAACGTAAACGATGTGATATCTCAAAATTATCACAAGAACATGTGTATGGATTATTAGACACTCAATCGACTCCTATGAGCTGAATACCGACATTGAAGTGGATAACTTAGACGATAGCGATGCTGAAATTGATTATGACTACAATAACGACGATTTGAATTCATCTTCTGTAGGAAATGAGCACGTGGAAACTATTAAAACTTGTTTAGCCATGTCTGATACCTATTGAGGGTGCTCTAAGTGAAGGCGAAATATGCGAACCATCGTCCCGACCTGGACCTAGTGAACCGACAGAACCTTCGCTTGAGGCTGAAATACCGTGGATTTCCTTTGACAAGAATACACATACTACAAATCCTGCCCAAGTTAGTGAATAACCCTCCAATCAGTGTACCATCACGTCTTACCAAATTTGTAGGATCTTCTGATGAAATAGATTCTAAGAGTTCACAATTTAAAAAAATATTATGGCGTAAGAAGTATCTCCAATTCAACGTAAAACAAGTTCAATTTAAAGCAACTGAAGAACTACCTGAGCGCTTTTATGAACTAAAAAAGACTGTTTCAAATACTTCGCACATAACGATTTATTCTAGCTTATTGGTGAATAAACAAATTTGTATGCACGTCAGATAAATATTTCAACCCAATTTGTGAAATTCAGAAATATATTGGAATCTTTTATTACATGTCGATCTATAAATATCCAAATGTTCGTGAGTATTGGGGTGAAAACGCACTGGAATCTGTAAGTCAGGTAATGACAAGAAATCGCTTCGAAGAAATACGTCGTTATTTACACTTTAATGACAACACAAAAAGATCACTCTCACCTTGATCCAATATTCAAGATTCGGCCAATAATAGATTACGTGAATAAAAAATTTCAATCAGTGCCAATGATTCAAGATTAGCACACATAATACCTAATCATCAAAACCACATCATATACTTTGACAATTATTATACCATACTACCATTAATGGTTTATTTGTATAGCAGAGGAATTTTTTGTTTAGGAACCCTTCGTGCTAATAGAATTCAAAATTAGCAAAGGACAAAAGTGTTAAGAGCAAAGAACGTGGATATTCAGAAGAATACGTTGGTTCTTGTTATAGTGTAGATTTGTCAATCACTTTATGGAAGGATAACAAATGTGTACGATTAGTAGCAACTTATAGGAATCAAAAAAATATCACGGTTTAATCGCAAACAGAAACAGAAGGTCAATATAGAATTCCGCACCATAATTAAGGAGTACAACAAACATATGGGTGGGGTTCACTTAATGGATGGTTTTCTTGGTCCCTATCGCATCCGAATGAAAATTAATAAGTGGACCAACCGAGTTTTCTACCATATGATGGATCTTGCCATGATCAATGATTATTTGCTGCATAAACGCATAAATGCAAGGCACTCACATAAACTAAATTTGGAGTTGCCTGTTTTTACCCGACAAATAGCTGCTATGTTGTGCAAAACTAGTATGGACAATTCGGTTAAAAAACCAATTGGTTCCGTGCAGCATAACAAACCTCCTACAAACCTGTTGTGTATTTATCCTCAGCAGACACCAGATTTGATGCGTTGAATCACTGGCCAGAATGGTTAGATCGTTCAAGAGAACGGCAGTTTAGATTACCTGGATGTAAATCAGAAACCCAGTGTATGTGTTCAAAATGCAAGATAAACTTACGTTGTACAGTTGCGAAAAATTGTTTTTGTGCGATCGTTCATTTTTGTCAACTTACTGTCACTGTTTTGACAACAGTAGGTGGCGTTTACTGTTTAGTGAGTCTAACTGAACGGTAGTAATTTACTTACCGTTCAGCGAACAGTAAGTGTAATTCATAGTTTACTGAAACACCTGCCAGAGTTTTATTAATATTAAAATTAAATGTACAATTGTTACAATTGGAAATGGTAATAATAATAATAATAATAATAGTTTAATAATAATAATAATAGTTTACTGATTAACAGAATTTCTGACAATTATTTTACAACTGTCACATTAACATTCAGGTTACTAAGGAAACAATACATACGCTTGTGGCTCGGCTTGTGGTCATCTTTTAAGCAATTTTGAGATAAAATAAAATGTGTTTTACCTACATTTTGCTATCAAGTGTATTGTTGATCGCACAAAAATAGCATAAGCATTTCGAAAGTAAGGAGTTTACCGATCTCCTCCAATATTGTCGTCGATCGGTAAACTGTCTTTACTGTTCTTAATATAATATACTATTTTGTTTTCATAATGTGCAACAATAACATGCACCAATAAACAATTTATCTTATAAAAAACAAATCTGTGTTTTACTGTTGATCAATAATCAAAACATAAATCTTTTCCTAAAGCAAATGCTCAAGTCCGCCTTCAGGCGGGTACTCATTTTTGACATGCATGAGTAAAAAATTACATATTCAATTTTTTTCAATACTTCTTTATGATAAAGCAACACAGTTCTGAATTTTATACCACTAAAAATTATTTTTGTTATGAACAATTAATAATAAAATTATTAATTATAAAATTAATGATCTTTTATAATAAGTTCATTACGAAAATAGGTAACATAGTTTAAGACACTTTTATTTTTTGTTTTTAGTAATACATGTACAGGTCTCTGCAAGTTTGTTTCACGTATTGTGTATGTGTTATCGTACATGTCTTTTAAACTTAAATTAAACTGCTCAATCAGTACAACTCATTCATTCTGTTTTTACTTATTCAGTTTCCAATAGGTAACTTGGATACGCATGAAACGGGAATTCACATGCACATTAAGTTCCTATCTATACCCTTAATGCCCAAAAGGGGAAATTTTGCGGGAACGCTCGAAAGGGAAACGTCCGAAACGGTCATAAAGGACCAGGCAGCCGGCTTGTGGAGAAATGGATTCGGTTAATTTGCCTTAATTTTGGGATGTTGAAGATATCGACTTCATGCACAATAGTGCCCTGGGCACAACTCAATCATATGGCCAGTTTTCAATTTACAGGGTGATGAAGTTGAAAAATAGCCATTTTTTAAAACGTATTAAAATGTAATTTTCTTAATGTATTAAGGATTTTTTGCTGTAATAGTATTCTAATAACATCAAATAATATTACTTTGTGTAGAAAAAGTATTATTTGATACAGGTAATTCAAAATTACCTGTGTATTCTACTTTACAGTAGGAATATGAAAATATTAATATTTGGTCTGAATTTACTTTAGTTGGACCTATTATAACAAGATATAAAAACATTTTATACAGTGTGAGTCAAAAAGTTGATGGACTCTGCAGGTTATTTTTACTACAATTTTATATATTTTGTAATACAAGTCACTAGTCGACATTGAACCATTTTCAAATATATATAGTGAGCCAAACCTCCGAAGACGCAAATATTATTAGAGAGCCAAATATCCGACGACGCAAATATTATTATGTTATTTATCTACATACCTATCTGCAATCAGTTTGAATAAGTTACTTATAGGTGTAATGTATCTAGATTATAAGTAATCTCACCACTATAGAGGTAGAGTTTCCGGCGCACTCTTTTTAAGTGGTATCCCCAATAGCCTAATCCCTTTTACCTAGGAAATGCAGTTCTATTTGTAATGAAACAAACAAATACAGGGTGGTCGAACGAAAACTCGATTTTCCGGCTTTATAATGAAAATGTGGAAAATCGCTCGGACCGTCGATTTCAGTTTGGAGGGACACTTTTTTCTGATTGCAGCATTGGCACTTCAACCCTCTAGCAGTGGGGTGAACCAACCGTAAAGATAGGAATGTACCAAGTGTGGCACATTTTTGAAATGGTAATTTGTGGGAAATTCAGCAATACTAATAATGTTGAACGAAATTCAGATTTTAGCGCCCTCTTGAGGAAAAATAATCGTTATGTAATTCAAATTGTGACACCTCATTTGATTTATTAGTAATCCAATGCTATAAATAAGTATCCAGAAATCACATTTAATAAGTAAAATCAACTAAAGAGGCAAACGTGTAGGTGTAGTATCACACTTTTGATTTTCAGCTGATTTTAATAATAAATGTGATTTCGAATACTATTTATTGCATTGAATTACTAATAAAAATAGCTTTCAAATAAGGTGTCACTCTTTGAATTACGTAACGATTATTTTTCACTCAAGAGGGCGCTAAAATCAGAATTTGTTACAATGTTAGTATTGCTGAATTCATAAAATTACCTTTCAAAATGTGCCACACTTGGTACATTCTATCTTTTAGGGTTGGTTCACCCTGCTGCTAGAGGTTGAAGTTCCAATGCTGCAATCAGGAAAAAAAGTGTCCCCCTCCAAACTAAAATCGAGCGATTTTCCACATTTTCATTTTAAAGCCGGAAAATCGAGGTGTTAAGTTTTCGTTGGACCACCCTGTATATAAAATAAATACTTTACGGAACGAATACTAACAAAAACAAGAGAAATTAAAGTAGAGCATTTATTACATATGGATGGTTAAGAGAAAGTAACCCACCATGCAACATGTTCAAAAGAGTTCCGTCTTCGTTAAGATGATGCTGTCACATTCGTACATAGTCAGGGACAACTATGAAATAATAAATATCTACACTCAATAGAAAGCCTCCCAATATTTTCATAACATATCATGCAAGTATTGGATTTAGCTGGAAAAGGTACATTAATTCTGAGACAATTTGGATTACCGATATTTATCATTCTGAATTTTCTTGTATAACTCTGTATTTCCTGTATAACCCTATATCGTAGACTAAGGGTAAAAAGAGCTTAACTTTCCTATCTCCATTTTCTTTAATTTTTAAAAACTATGACCTTATAGTCATTCGAAATACCATGAATTTATACTGAAAACCTAACTGCAATGAACGACCATGTAGGCTGTGAAAACAAATTGTTACTTATTTTGACGTATCTGTCAAAAATAATTTCTTAGCACAAAACATTTGTGTTTCTTATTAACAAATGTTTTGTTCAAATGTTTCTACTGTCTAATAAATTGTTGTAAAAAGTAGTATAATAAATATAATATAATTTAATATAATGTTTCGTTCAGTTTCTTATTAATAATTTTTACGTTGGTTAAACTTTATGTTTAAGTGTTAATTATGGCTTTTGCAAATAGAGCAAACTGTTATGTGTGTAACAGAAATTATAATAGACGACAAATGAATCGTCTCTATGACGAAGAAAACATTTACAGCAAGAACTTGCAATTTTGAGACGTGAAGCTTTTGAAAGACCACCTTTGAATATTGATGAAGATAGTAGGGTATGTTTTAATTGTTTTCAAGTTATATTGGTAGACATCAGAGCCATGGAAAATAATCCCAATTGTCTCAGAATCAACGTACTTTTTCCAGCTAAGTCCAACGCTTGCATGATATGTAATGCCAATGAAAATATTCGGAGGCTCTCTATTGAGTGTAGGGTAAATATATTTATTGTTTCAAACATAGTTGTCCCTGACTATGTACGAACATGTCAGCATCATCTTAACGAAGACGGAACTCTTTCGAGCATGTTGCAAGGTGGATTACGTTGTCTTAACCGTCCATACGTAATAAATGACCTACTTCAACTTCTCCAGTGTCTTCGAACAGCTGCTACCAGTAATAATGGTCGAACCTATGAAGATATAGATAACTTTACAGAAGAGGAATTTAAATCGTTAACATCGATTTCCTAAAATAATTATATGAGACCTGCAATTTTTTTGAACAAGATGGAAATCGTGTAAATATAACAAGAAAATACTTAACAACTTTTCTCCTAAAAATGAGACACGGTTTATCAAATAAATTTTTAAACGTTATATTTCAATATCCTTCTCGACAAGTAACTAGTACAGTTATTAATAAGGTGCGGTTATGTCTAATGCAACGATTTGTACCATATAATATAGGATTTAACGCAATCACCAGAGCCAACTATATAGACAGACATGTCTCTGGATTTACAAACTCACTGTATAATCCTAATCCTGACATTCCCAAAGCCATAGTGTATATAGACTGCACATATAACAAACTCGAAAAAGTTCTAATTATAGAGTACTTAGACAATCGTACTGCTATTATAAAATGCAGCATTTGGTAAAACCTGAATTGATAGTCGCCCCGATGGTTACATTCTGGCTATTAATGGACCATATTTTCGGACGTCCAAAACAATGATGCCACTATTTTACAGTATGAACTAAACAATTACATTAATGGAATGAGAGCTTGGTTTCAAGAAGGGACATTGCAATTGTAGACAGAGGATATCGAGATTCTGTTACGTTATTGCAAGAGTATGGGATCAACTGTCCTATGCCCCTCTTCTTGTTAGAGGACAGGCTCAATTAGAAACACGTGATGCTAATTTTGCTCGATATATTACAACCACACGTTGGATAGTCGAATCTCGTAATGGACATTTGAAATCTATATTCAAGTTTTAAAGAACACTATTTCGATACACCATGCTGCTAATTTAAACGAATATTATCAGATAGCTGGAGCTCTTATTAATAAATTCCATCCCCAATAACCATGCCCGGTACAATACAAATGGCGGAACAAATACTAGGTAATTTGGACAAAGTAAATATTATGCAAGTACGAGTTGAAGCTTAAAATCTACATTTAAGGGACGGTCAGTGGGTTTTATTAAATCACTTGCACGCTCATGAGTTCCCCGTTTAGATTTGCACTATTTAAAGCATCTGACTGGAATTTATCATGTAAACTTGGCAAAAGTAATATTCAAGACAAACTTCAAAGAGAAGAAACTAATATTCTTCAATTTGACGAATTGGTGGAGGATCCGAACATTATACGAATCCGAGTGTACTCCAGATTTCGTAATATATGTTGTGGATATCTTTACGATTGACGAAAATGTCGATCATCAACCTTTAGAATTTCACTATTATTGTACTTGCAAGTCGGGAGCTAGAACTTTAAAACATGTGCTCATGTGGCCAGTGTATTATGGTTTTGGGTTATGCTAAATATGAACAAAATATGAGATATCCATCTATTCAACTCTTAAATGAAATTACTGATACAGCTGAAAGGATGCTGCCAGAAAATATTGGTCATGGTCCAGAAATTGTAGAAAATTAAATATTTTCAGTGCCTACCTAACTTTAGTTCATTTCGTTTGTTTCTTCTTTCTTGACTTGGATTAAATTCTACACATGTACTTATTTTTGTTAGTATATTCGTTTCTTAAAGTATTTTATATATTTGTATGTTTCATTACAATAGACCTGCATTTCCCAGGTTAAAGTGGATTAGGCTTATTGGGGATACCACTTAAAAAAAAGCGCGCCGGGAACTCTACCTCTATAGTGGTGAGATTACTTATAATCTAGATACATTACACCTATAAGTAACTTATTCAAACTGATTGCAGATAGGTATGTAGATAAATAACATAATAATATTTGCGTCTTCGGAGGTTTGGCTCACTATTAATACATTATTTGTTGATATTATATGTTACATATTATTTGTTTCCTTAAACAAATAACGTTAGAATGACATAAATCATGAATGATTAAATAAAATAAAAACATTTATGAGCTCAGGTATAAGCGTATACATTGTGACAGGCTTGTCATCACAAAGTCGATATAAAAAAACTGATAATAGTAACTTTGCAAAACTTCTATAGGGAACTAACAAACTCAAATTACAGACAATAAGAAAAAGTAGAGAAATTAACGGAGGAAATATTAAATTACAGGGTGATTCACAAAAAATCAATTTTCGTAATTTTCTACCTTAAATATCTTGTGAATCACCCTGTATTTAATTTATAAATTGTATATTTTTGAAAATGGTTCAATGTCGACTACTGACCTGTATTACAAAATATATAAATTTGTAGTAAAATAACCTGCAGAGTCGATCAACTTTTGACTCACCCTGTATAAAATGTTTTTATATCTTGTTATAATAAGTCCAACTAAAGTAAATTCAGACCAAATATTAATATTTTCATATTACTACTGTAAAGTAGAATACACAGGTAATTTTTGAATCACCCTGTACAAATAATACTTTTTCTACACAAAGTAATATTATTTGATGTTATTAGAATACTATTACAGCAAAAATCCTTAATACATTAAGAAAACTACATTTTAATACGTTTTAAAAATGGCTATTTTTCAACTTCATCACCCTGTAAATTGAAAACTGGCCATAGGATTGAGTTGTGCCCATGGGCACTATTGTTCATGAAGTCGATATCTTCAACATCCCAAAAATTAAGGCAAATTAACCGGAATCCATTTCTCCATAAGCCGGCTACCTGGTCCTTTAAAGAATTTTACCAATTTCAACTTCAAGTTTTTCAAAACTTTGACTGTCCTTATAATGTGATTAAATCTTGCTAGATTTGTTTGTTGATTGTGACATTTATATTGGTAGCATTTGCTCGTTAGAGGGTGTTCTGTGTTTGCATAAATTTTAATTAACAAAAAGGTTAGCTGACGTTTAAAATTATACAAAAGTACTTATTTATCCATTTCTTTAAGATATTTAAGTAATTAAAGGTTCGAAAAGTTAGACAACGTTTTCACCGTAGTGGACAAATAGAATTGATCGCTGATCAACTTGTTATTTAAAACTTATTCGACTATTTAATACTCTTGTAAAGCACAAAAAAATTAAATAAACCCGCGTTATTTTTTTCCCAAGGTAAATGGAAAAATCATAAAATTGTCACAAGATACATATTTTTGGTAGTACCTTCAAAATGGAGAAAACGACCTTCATATATTTCCTTGTGAATTCCTCAGGCTAGACGTCATAACAGGTTCTTGCCTTGCAAAAGCCGCAAAAATAAGGAATTTAAAAATAAATAAATAGACCCGATTCGAGGTTAATGTTAACTAAAAACCATATATTTATAATCTGTACAGAGATGTTACCAAGTACAAGTTAAACTAGTAATCAAAATTTGTTAATTTGTTGTAATATTGAATCAGGAAAAACCGAAGAGTTTAAAAAAGATGAAGTTTTTTTAGACATTCGTTACACAAGCAATATTTAACCAGCTTCTATGTTTATTTTTTAATTTACATTTTAAATAATGTAAAGTAAATTAATTTCTTATGAGAAATATCAAAATTAATAGTTATCATGAAATATACTTTGTAATTATGTAAAATAAATGTAAATATTACCAATGGTAAATATTGAAGAATTACGTGTTTTCGAAATTTTAGAAAATATTCCTAATGTTTTATGCATACATATATTTTAGAGTTTAAGGAAGCGTGTAATTTGTTGTTTCAGATGAAACACTCATACAATCCATGGTACGCCTTGACCTTACCGAATATGTAACTGGCACTATTTATAATTTATTTAATTTTAATTTAATTTAATCTTGATTTGAAATATTAACATTTGTTACTTTTTATTGTTAATGAAATCCATAGAATACGTTGGGAAAAACACCAAACAAACCGTAATTTATCAGTACTGTTGTATCTTAATTTATTATTTGAATAGGTGTAATAATAGTATATTACGGTACGAGTACGCTGTAACTGATTTTTTAGATACGATACCGATTTTAGGGCTGTAACGAAGGTGGAGTACGTAATATGTGACAGCACATAAGGGTCATACAATGTTTTTTGTGTTTATTTCAATAGACATTCTTTCTGTAAATTTTCTTACAGCATTGGCAGTGTTGACTGAACGGTTATCTTGCTGATATATGACAGCATTGTTAGGATACATTTATTCAACAGAAGGAAGCATTATGTGTTCTAAAATGTTGATGTAATTATCGGCATTAAATCTCCCCTCTAAACGCCGGCACATACCAGGTCCGTGTGTACTAATCCAGGCTCATACGTTCTTCAAACATCGTATTGGCTAGTCGATAAACACGAATGTGGCCGTTATAGGTCCATTGGAATGTCTTTTCGTCAGTAAAAATAACCCTGTGCCAAAATTGCGGGTAGCGATGAATATAATTTGGTGCAAATGTTATTCTTGCTTGCTGATGTTCAACAGTTACGGTTTTTTAGCAGCTGACCTGTTTCTTAAATAAGTTTCTGCTGGCAGTAGGTTGACAGCCAGGGAATCCCCTATGAATAAGTGAACCCCTCGACGTCGCAAATAGATTCTCTCTTAAGAACTTGGCTGAATCAGCATCTCGTTGAGGGGTGGATATTTTAGGACGCCCTGAACCAACTTTTCTTTTTCAAGATTCTTCTTGCACCCAGCGTTGTTTAATTGGGAATATTGTTTTAATATTTCCATTGTATAAAATTGCTATCGCATTAACTGTCCACCCTTCTTCAATTTTTGTTATTATTTGAGCCTTTTCAATGTAGCTTAAATGACGAGCCAGATTTATTTGTTATTATTATATGTCAAACTAAACGTCAGACAAAAACACTAATTCACATGAAACGTCTTCAATGGGTCTGTTTTACGTAAATAAAAATAACGCCTACGTCAATGAGTTGCATCATTGACAACTTATGACATATGTGATAATCTAAATTAAACTGTCATTTACGCCAGTCGCTTTTACGCAAACAGGATGACAATTACGTCTCTTTCTAATACTTGCACCATTTTTTTATACAAATACGAAAATGAACATAAAAATACATTTTAGTTACTGGAAGAGAAAATTCAAAGTGTTTCACAACTTCGCACGCACATACGCACATACACAACACACACACACACGCACGCACGCACGCACGCACGCACGCACGCACGCACGCACGCACGCACGCACGCACGCACGCACGCACGAACGCACGCTCGCTCGCACGCACGCACGCACGCACGCACGCACGCACGCACGCACCACACACACACACACACACACACACACGGACGCGGAAGCGACGCGGACTAGACGCGCAGGCGGGCGAGGACACAAACACAGACACAGACCCAGACACAGACACAGACACGGACACGGACACGGACACGGACACGGACACGGACACAGACACAGACACGGACACGGACACAGACACAGACACAGACACAGACACAGACACAGACACAGACACAGACACAGACACAGACACAGACACAGACACAGACACAGAAAAAGGCACAGACACAGGCACAGGAACAGACACAGACACAGACACAGGCACAGGCGCAGACACACAAAGCCCCCACCCCTCACACACACAGACGCGCACAGACATACACCCACACACACAGGCGCACACACGCACAGACACAGATACACTCACAAACACGTACACACAGACACACACAGTGTGGTCATTTTACGTCTTTGGGTAAAAGCAACTATTGTATAACGCTCGACACACACTCGCGCGCGCACACTGTTACACACGCACAGACATACACGCACACAGACACACACGCACACGCATACGCACACACGAAAACGCACACGCACAAGCACTGCACACGCACACCCACACACACACACACACACCACGCACTCACAAACACGTACACACAGACACGCACAGTGCACGCATGCACGGACGCACGCACACACACATACGCGCGCGTATCAGCATGTTTTAACGTGAATTCATGTGCATACCTAATTGAGTAATCTCAAAATCAATTCCTCGCGTGGGTGGATGATTGAACATGATCGAGCGTAAAGGAATACCGCGATACATGTTTGATGAGCTTATTTCAGTGTAGGCGCTCAGCTCAAGATTTATTTTATTAGACGCATTTTCTAAACGCCTTTCCGGATTTTGTGAACTTCAGTACACACACGGAAGGAACTGATAGACCCCAAAAATGCAGTTGCCGCACTGATTCCCGAGACGTTGTGCGTAGTACGCGACGCCGCCGGTACACAATATCTCCGGAACGAAAAGTCAGCGAGAGAGGAGGGAACAGTTGACGGTAGGTCAGATATAAATTTCCTCCCGGTTCGGACCGCAAACAATAGAGATATACGCCTTCGAAATTTGAGAGAGTGTCGCGGCACGTACTTCGGCGATATCTCCGGAACGGTAGGTAGGGCTCCCAAAATCATTAAAAATTGAAGAGATCGGGTTTGTGCGCGCATGTGATGAGTGTCCGTGTGCGTGTGTGCTTCTAGCTTTGATAACTTTAAAAAATGCGTAATTGAATGTAATGAAAGTGTACCTTTAAAACATCTCGGTTCTTGCAAATTATGGTTAAAATTATTTCATATATAATAGTACTTTATATTGATAATTAAATTTTAATATGTTATTTTCATCAAATTTTTGGTAAGGTACATAAATAAGCTATAAAAAGTAAAAAAGTATCTAAGTTAACTTTTGTCTACATCTGAAACACTAAGCTTATAGCAATCGGTATAGACATTTTACTAAGTAGTAATTTAATTTTAAATAAGATTTTCTTATAAAAGTTTTGAATACAAAACTAAATAAGACTTAAAAATTCATTTAAACCTAGTATGTGCGTAGTCGTATGAAAACAGGAACAAAATAATTTTTAATATAGCCTGGATTTATCATATTAGACAAAGAGGAATAGTCACATCATTATTTGATTAAGGGCGCCTATAATAACTCTGTATTCTACGTGCTAAAGTATTTTTAGATGCGGAGTGTTGTTGAAGGAAACAAGTCAATCATCTCATGTAATATATATTTCGCTGGTGATGTAAATGTGTAACTTTGAATAAAAGTAACAACTAGCGTAGTGCTAAGTAGTCCCGCCCACCCACCACGCGAACTTTACTTACACTTTCGTCTCTCACTTCACATTTGTCCACTCGACGTATCATTTTCTCAATCGTGTGATCAATTGTCGAATTTAATATACCAGGAATTGCACCGTCAACCTGCATGCTCTTTACCTTCTTAGCTCCTGTAGCTCTTATGCACATTCAAACGATATTCAGGCTGACGATATCCCATGTTTCTGTCGTATTTTGAGTCCACAATCTCTGGCAAAAGATCTTCATACACAAATCGAAGTAACTTGGACTTCGTCACCTTCCACTTGTCTTCGGTGCCCTTTTGAAGACACTATCTCGCCAGAACCTTTCACTTGGATTTATTGGCATTTGGCGTCCTTGTGTTCAAACCACGAAATCACACCAGTCACATGAAGTTGCATCACTACTTGAGTGTAATATTTGTGGCTTCTTATCAGACGAATACACTTTCTGCCGTCGACGGTAACTTTTTCCAAGAACTTATCTTTCTTTCTATGAAGTATAATCTCAGGATCTCCATGTCTTTCTATATATGGACATTTCACTTCAACTATTCCATCGTTGCCAATCAAACCACCTGGACTAGCACCCAATAATCCACATTCCAAACTTACAAACAATCCAGACTGTTCCACTTTGACGCGGTTCAATGTCTCGTACATATGGAAGCCTTTGGTTCACTTGATTTGCCCCAAGCCGTCCCAAGATTTGAAAAGTTATTTGGCACTATGATATTGTCTATCTGTCCCACATTGGACGTTGAATCTCTCATTGCGGCAATTTCGTAAGCCATACTTGAAGTAATCATCATGCTTCTGCGCTCCATATACACCAAATTGTCGAGTTGACCTCGAGTTTCCAAGTGCACATTCCATTGTTCTTCTTTGTCAGGCACTGACTTCTAACAAGTATGTGTCGCACTTTTCACGCAACAACTCGTTACTGACATCAACTCGATTTGCATTGTCACCGTAATTTTCATTACTTAGTGATCTCCGTCGGCTAAAAACTCAGGCCTCGTCAAAGCAATTTGAAACAGTCTTTTGCTCACTTTCTTCATGTTCAGCTTGGATGGCTTTACCTTCTCTTTGGCCACAGATTGGTGAGATTTCACACTTTTATTGAACTGTCTCTGAATACCAGTTTGAAGATTGGAACATACCAATGGTCGCCAAACTCGTGGTTTAGAAGGGCTTCTCTGGATTTTCGAACCATAGCTCCTCTTTGTTCAACATTTCGTCTCTTTAGATACTTGTAGATACTTGTTCATAAGAGAGTTGAAAGATTCACGTGCATTTGTCGTCTTGTTGAACACCAATGACGTTGAGTGTTTTGATGCATCGTCTAAAATCACTTGCACTCGCTCGAACAAAGCACAGTTTGATGACAATCTCATTGGTTTAGTTGGTAAAGGAACTGTGCCATTATCCCACAAACTACACGTCTGGCCAAAGGATGGTCTCACTAGAACTCCATCCTTACAAGTGCCTTTACAGTTGGTATGATTTCCAGTGACATGATTTAGAATGTTTTTCAGGTCTTGCTTCAAGAAGGTCGCTTTGTCTTTATCGTCGCACTGGAGTTCAAAGTTGCTCTGGATGGCATAGGCGCAAGAATTTCCAATGAAATTCAAGTATTGGTCGAGAACTTTTCGATCACTAACTGGAAACCAGGTTTGAGTGAGAGTGTCACGTAATTTGGTGTTCATTCTTCTTAGCATATGATTCTTGCACTCCACTTTTGCACAATTTTTGTAGTCTTGGCCATCGTTGTTGTACAAATTACAAATATTGAAATACACACTAGAATCACCGTCACCAACGAACCGCTTGTATCGTAGTTGGTGCATTTACATACTTTTGGAGAATCCTTCTTGCAGAATGTCGGGCTCCATTGCACTAGCAGATCCTTTGAAGTTTTTGAAACAACGGTGATCATCTTTCGGAACCACATCTCCACGTCTGGCACTGCTTAGCCCATTGCCCATCACCCTTAATTTTCGCCCACACTACACCATCTGGATCGATTCGTCCAAGTTCCATTGCCAATCTTCGTTCTTCTTCTGTTATTTGCGACTCTGCATCTGCCAAAGAGTCGTGAAATTTTCTTCTTTGCTTAGGAACGGGACATCAAGAATGGTCATAGCATGATGCATGGCAGTATACCCCATTCCGGTGGCATTTGCAACCCAGACACTGACTTCCTTCGCTGGTAAACTGCACTTTTCACCATCCGTTGGAATAATCAGCACTCTACCACTTGGCACTTGAAACTTAGACTGGGATTTCGTCTTGACTCGTGGATAATTTTGAAGGTGGCCCCTTGACATTTCTTGGCATGTTTGGCTCCTAGATCCATCATTTTCTCAAGCGAGCCAATTGCCACAAGTCTACGACCAACAGGAGTTTCGTCACCGAGGCTTTCAACTTGAGGAACTTTGGCACTATCCAAATTTAAATTTACACTCTCCAAATTTACATTCACGGTATCCAGATTCACATTCACACTATCCAAATTCACACTTTCAACTAAATTGAGATTTTCACTCGTGTCGTTACGTAGATTCAATCCAGCAGATTCTCGTTTGAGTCTCTTAGCCTGGTTCATAGCCTCTGAACGCTGCTTCCTCACGAAAGATTTTTTTAGTGGCATGATTTTAGCCTACAACTGCAAAAAAATAATACGAATTAGTGGCTTACAACTCAATAATGACAACTACATATCAATAATGACAATCAAATCGTCACACTGGATGGAAAATTATGACTGCAGTATGAAAATGATCCCAAAAAGCCAGACTTGAATCTCACGGTGTTTTGTTTGTGATTTGTCTTTCGTTTCTCAGAAACTATAAAACATTAGGGATGTGATATTCAAAAATAATAATTTTCATCAGAGACTCTCAAACACTTGAAGATTACTCTGGAACCACTGGATAAAAAATTATGAGTGAAGTGTGAAAATGACCCCAAAAGGTCATACTTTAATCTCACCGAGAGTTTGTTTGAGATTTGTCTTTGATTTGCTCAGAAACTATAAAACATTAGCGATGTGATATTCAAAAATAATAATTTTCATTAGAGACTCTCAAATACTTGAAGATTACTCTGGAACCGCTGGATGGAAAATTATGAGTGAAGTGTGAAAATGACACCAAAAGGTCAGACTTCAATCTCACGGTGAGCTTGTTTTCTCAGAATCTATGAAACATTTTATGGAAAATAACATGGGGAAAAGAGAGTTATTAAAGGTTAGACAATATAGTTGAATTGAAGTAAATAACAAACCAAAGAGTACATAGAGAAAGCAATTGGTTAAACAGTGTCTAGTAAGGATGTATGTAATATTTATTACTTTTTCACAATAAGCGTCATCAGTGTTATTCAGGGAACCCCAAAATTATCCATTATTGTTAGATTTTTTCTTATGTTTAACGCAAAGTTAAGGTACTCATACAACGCTAATTAACTAAAATTAAAGAAAACAGAAACAGAATTCGGGCCAAAATTGTTACGGCAGATTCGAAATTATAGTTGAATATGAAGTCGTACCTCAAGCAGATAAACCTCGAATTAATTTTTTATTATTCGGTTTTAAATATTTCTCAACGTTTTATGGCCTAAACAACACGAAAACACATTGTGTGTGTGTGTGTGTGTGTGTGTGCGTGTGTGTGTGTTTGTGTGTGTGCGTGTGTGCGTGCATGTGTGCGTGCGTGTGTGTGTGTGTGTGTCGTGCGTGTACTTTTTATATAGTTTAAAAGAAAATAAACAGTAGCGCACCGTTTTAGGGTATAAAATTGTGCATTTTTAATTTATAAATCGATTTTTAAAAGTCGGGTATTAGGGATTTTAAGGTCACTAAGTATAAATCATTTGTCAAAATAAAAAATTCAAAATGGCGGATCAAAAATGGGGAATTATCATGTTAGAAACCGATATGACTCAAAATCAGGTATTTTGGGTTTTGAAGTTTTTAGCTAAAAGAAATGTTTGTTTTCCTATGACATCGCTTTTACAAAAGATAATTCCATCCATAATGCACACCTTGACAATGTACTACAGCATTTTGTAAAACCGAGTAAAACAATTTAAAATTGAGGCTGTGAGGTGTATGAAATTTTGCGCACAGTTACCAAAAAGCTCAAATGTTTAACTTTGCTTCTCTACCATGTCTCTTCCAAAACACAAAGTATCACTTTTTCCATCCTGGGTGTGTGTATCAATTCATTTGGTGTGGGCACGAAGTCGAAAAGAGTCGTGTGTCCGTCTATACAAAATATAACTCGGTCTCTAGACCAGCTATCACTATATGGTGGCTTAAGTACTTTAGTTGTGCAAAGTAAAACTTTACGAAATTTAGGAGAGGAGAGGAGTGAAAGAAAGGTGTTGCGCAAAATCTATATTTCCGCACCATAAATGCTGGCTACGTACCAAAATAGAATTCTTGGATCACAAAAGCTAAATACCGTAGTCCAAGGGTGCTGGTCAGCGTTTGGGGTTAAAATCTACATTTATAAGCAAATTTCGTTAGAGTCGCGCCAATATAAATTGCCTCGATGACCACGAGGATTTGTGCCAGATATTGCCCAAAATCTATATTTATACACCAATTTCGTTGGGGTCACGGCAAAATTGATTATCTTGATGACCAAAAGTGAATGAATATTGGTCAGCATTTAGGCCAAATTTTGCCAGATACCTATATTATACACGAGTTTTGTTGGGGTTGCAGCAAAATGGAGTGCCTCTATAATCATAAGCTAAATATTGTGTTCATGAGTGTTTGTCAGCATTTGGGCCAAATGAAATATTTAATGTGGATGTTTCCGCAGGGTCTTCGGCAATTGCAATGGAGAAAAGTCACTTTTCTCGCCTTTGGTTATTCTTTTACTTGCCATTATCTTACCGGTCTAAATCTTAAAAACTAATAAAGTTTTTTCTATCATTTGCTTACTTCTGTCTGTAGCTAATCGTAATTAATTCCTTCAAAATGCGATGCTTCTTATGTGGATTCGATAAAATATTTTTCTGTACGTCACTGTGACGCTGAGATTTTAGATATGTACCCTACAATATGATATACTCACTGCGCTAGAGCAATAGTGCACTAACCTAACTCTAATCAAAATGATAATTATTAGTACAATAAATGCAATAATTGCATTTTAAAATCTTAAGTAATTTATACAGTTATTTCAACCAACCTAATACGTTTTAAAATTGTTAACAATTCTGATAAATGGCAGTTTACATCAAAATTAAATTACTAGCGTAGCAATAATACAAAAGACACCCTTCCAACTAAAATGTTGTTGTTTTTGTTGTTTGGTCAATTACTTCACCTGATCAGAAATAAATGAAAAAAACAAAGGTGAGAGTAGTTCACTTAAGGGATGGTTGGAAAACCTCAAAAATTACTGAGTTTATTTATTATTTCAAAATACTAATAATGACCATGCTTCAACTCAATTTGGTTACTTATTCAAAATAAAATGTAAAACCAAAAATTAGGGTATATAGGAGCCATATCTGGATGTGGTCATATTTTTACTAAAACCAGTATTGTTCTTTCCTGGTGGAGCTATATACGCTGTAAACATTTCAGCTCGGTAGATTAACTCCTTTAGTTACCGCGCACAAACGTTCTTTTGTTTTTAGGAATCAGAGGACTCTAATTCACGAAGAAAAGTAAACAAACATTTATCTACATTAATCGTTAATATGGAGTTTGTAACATGCAATGTAATTTTAAAATTGCTCCAATAATACACTACGTTTCGAATGAAATGCACCACGTAGAAATAGTAATGCTATGATTTTGAAATTTTGGCATAATATCGTTTCAGTATCATATAGAAAATGATAAAAGTTTCAATGAAAAGAACAAGTCATTAGTGTCAATTTTTGTTGATTAACTGACACATTTATTCTGAAAAAATGCCACCAGTAAGACAACGACGAAACTTTGCCCAAGTTTCAGATTTTGAGAGGGTAGAATTATCGGCATGAAAGAAGCAGATTTGTCATTTCGAGAAATCGGCAGAAAACTTAATCGATACCACACCCGGGGCTCGTATTTGGTCTTCTTGGTCTGAATAAAGCATTCAACGACCTCGTCCCAGTGGAAGACCACTACGCAGCACCAATGATCGTGAAGAATGACTTCTTAGGCGAATGGCCACAAGAGATCGGTTTTAGTCAACAAGGTCTGTTGCGGTGAACTGGACAGGAGAATTAAGTCTTTGGGCTTACATTCGTATCGTCCGTACCGACGACCCCAGTTAACTCAAGAGCATAAGACTGCTAGATTGGCATGATGTCAAGAGCGGCGGGACTGGGGCCTTCAATGGAATAACATCGTCTTCAGCGACGAATCGAGTTTTTGTTTGTAGCGAAACGATGGTCGTCAGAGGAGAACGTCAATGTTTAGAGTTTGTTGAAATACGACACAGGTTTAACACCTGGAGTCATGGTTTGGGGCGCCATATGTGTTGGTGGAAGATCTCCTCTTGCGTTCATTCTAGGCACATTAAGTGCTCAGTGTTACATTGATAATGTTTTGAAGCCAGTCGTAGTACCGTTAATGCAGACGTTGCCAAATGGTATTTTGCAACAAGATAATGTTAGACCACATACCGCACATGATACAAGAAGGTTTCTGGATCAAGTACAGCTACCAGTATTGCCGTGGTCTGCGCATGGCCAGATCTTTCGCCTATTGAACATGTATGGGACATGATGACTCGAAGGCTAAGGCAACTACCAAGGCCCCAAACAACTTGGATGAATTACGACACCATCTCCAAGTAGCCTGGGATGAAATGCCTCATGAGGATATAGACCATCTCATAGAAAGCATGCCTCGGAGAGTGAACGCTTGAATTGCTGTGCGTGGCGATGTTACACACTATTAACATTTTTTTGTTAACTGTTAATATTTTGCCTTTAAAATTTCATCATCTTATACATGTTAATAAAGCATTATTTTACCATACTTTCAAGATCATAGCATAATTATTTCTAAGTGGTGCATTTCATTTGGAACGTAGTGTATTTAATCTATTTTACCTCAAATGTCTACACTATTGTCTAATACTTTCTCAATTTTAATGTACATACGCTTGTTTTAATATTAAAAGTCTAATTTGCTTTACAATTGAAATTTTCTGTTAGCCTCGCACGTTATTCCTATTATACGCTTTTCTGAGCAATTAAGAAAAAAAAAGGTTGCAGTGCTTATGTAAATGTAAACTGTTTATTATCATACATAATTAAAATACTTCGTTTTTAGTTTTTTTTAAATGGTGTTTTTTTCTCATTATATTTATATAAATTTATACGTTTCGATTACAATTACAGTTATTGTCAGTAAATGGTAATATCTGTAATAAGTACTTGAGATGTTAGAACAAATTCATGTAATATGAAAAAGATGAAAACGAAAACTTTATCCATAATTAAATTACCCAGCTTTTGGGTTTTTAAATGGTGTATTTCTCTATGTATATTTTATGTAAATCTATATGTTTGAAATATGAAAAAGATGCAAACATAAGTCTGCTATTAATATAACCGTTATATTAATACCTGGCTTATGTTTGCGTTTTTTTTTTGTTTATCTTGGTTATGAACTATTAAGTCATTTAAGGTTCACTAGTCTTTGTTATGATGAATTATTTCTTTAAATTAAATACTTATTTCGCTTTGCAGTTTATTTCTTTGCATTCATTTTTGACCTGTTGTTAAGGCGTTTTCGAGTTTCATTTCACCGTAAATTTCTTTTCCACGACCAGTACTAATGCTAGTTCGTTAAATGTAATAAGTTTTTAAAAAATAATTAAATACCTTTACTATATTGGTAGAATTAATACTTAACACAAAATACATAATCCATAGTCACGACACGTAAAAGGTACACAACACACGATTCATCATATAATACAGGATACAGGGACCATTAAACAAGTTACTTATTGTTCATACACGAGAAAAAAAAAAAAGGCAATGTATTTCGAGGGCAGGCTGCTAGAGCTTTCTGAGCTCCTTCAGTCACAATCATGGATTCCCAGCATACATACATTACGTCTAAATGCATGGTGTGATTAAGGATGGTTGTGGTCAGGATAGGATCGGAAGGAGCGAGTTAGGGTTCTGAGAGGAAAATACTACCCGAGAAACGATCAACGATGCAATATATATATATATATATATATATATATATATATATATATATATATATATATAGGGTGGGTACTCTAAGTGGAATAAATTCTGTAACTCAAAGGGTGAAGTCCGTGAGAAAAATCATGATAGACATTCTTTATAATTGTTTCCAGCCCTGAATCTGGGGGTTGCAGTTTCTCTGCATATCCACCCCGGGGTGAAGCCACCCCCAACTTTTTTTTCAAATGTAAGGGTAGGTCAAGTGATACACCGTGTAAAAGCTTATATTAAAATGAATACAACGCAGTATTTATTTTTTCTGGCTAAATGGTTTTTAATTTTGGTTTTTGTCAAGAAACAAATGGACATCATTTTAAACATCTTTAAAGTTATGAGTGTATCCCATAAGAAAAGATTTTTTTGCAGAGAAGTCGTTAAATCGTAGTTCAATTTAAGAAAGTTCTCAAATGAAACTTCCTTTGCTAAGAGAGTGCGTTTTTGATTTTGATTTTTTTGTTGAACAAAATAATGTTTAAAATTTTGAGAGAATAAACACTGTGTTGTATTCCTCTTAATACAAGCTTTCACACGGTGTATCACTTCACCTACCCTTACATTTGAAATATATATATATATATATATATATATATATATATGGTACATCACGTAAGATTCAGGATACCTGATAGGTACCTATGTCACGATGCACGATATATGACATATCCAAGGTACGATGTAAGATACATATTTCACATTCATACGATGAACAACACAAGACTTATGTCAAGACGTAGGGAACGGGACACCAGGTAACGACACAGTTACTGTGATACACGATACAAGACATGGTATGCGCAATACACGATACACGTTACATGATGCACGACACACAATAGACGATAAACGGTATAGCACACAATACGCACTAAGCATATATTTTATAAACACAGTACTGAAGCTCAAGATACAGGGTACAGGTTTTATTGACATACACATTTTTCTTTGAAACCAATCTGCACCTGACAAACAAAAGTTACGAACAAATTCTATAAAGCATTGCAAACTATAAATCTGTCTACTAAATTTATCATCTAAGATATCAAGATATTGCACAATACATACGATATACAAAGCACGATATGAGATGCAGGATGCCACTAATTGTAATATACATGGTACAGGGATACTTGATACCAGAAACGCAACAGGGACGTATGGTGCAGTATACCGACTACCGGATACGGTATTCGGGATCGAGTGTGCAGGATACTGAAACCAGGATACAGTGTACTCGATGCAGGATATCAGATGCGGGATACTGGAAACAGAATAAAGGATATGGTGATTCAGGTGTATTGATGTTCTAACATGATTTCTTTTGGACTTTTTCAGGATGTTTTAAATAACATTAATAACTAGATAAGAAAGTTATAGATCGAAATAAAGTTGTTTCTTTTCATTTGATGACACTAAGGTTTACTGGACTATCCAGAATTAAAATTAAATTTATTACGGGAAAATAACTTATTGTTACTTTTAAGTCTGTTTCCATATTTCTGCAGAAAGTAATTAACAATTCATTTTAATGAATTGACTAAGTGTGAAAAAGCATTTGTAGTAATTGTTATAGTAGTGCAAAAGATGAAATAACACAATCTTAAAATTTCCCTTAACATTCCTAGTCTAAAAAAATAATTTTTCAGTTAGATCAATGTAAAAAAAAATTTCAGACAAAGATAGGTCTATTAAAAACGCATATTTTTCCAATTTTAGCGTTATTCAAGTGATTCTCAAATAAATTTTCTACTCTTGGTTACAGGCCCAACTTATTTCGAGTTCTGTATGATGGGTATCATCAAAATTTTGCTAATCTCTTATAAGAAGCTATTTGGTCAATAGGGTTGACGCTTCAAATTTTGCAAAGCAAAAGCATTGTTTAAAAATGTTTTATCGGCACAGTCTCTGAATTGTTGCTAACTTCTCGTCATTTTTCGTTATTGCTTTTGTTTCTCGGGAAACATAAAGAACATTTTTTCAACTTTTTCAGCAAATCGTGTAATCTGCAGTTGTCCAGAGGGTCTATATGTCTTTTAAGATGTAGTTCGAAGATAGTCCAAAGTGTATCCTTACTAACAAGTCGGGGAGAATTTTCCGTCTAATGAGCAGAGTTTCTAGAATGAGGAGTAACGCTTTTAAGAGCAAAGGACTCAATCAGATTAATTGGCTTTTACGTGCTTTTGGCACATGCGAGCAGTAAGCGTAGTGCGTATTTTCGCAACGAAATTTTCAGCAAGGTTAAAGATAATTCCATAAAGTGTCAGAAAATTGGCATATCTTTCTATTTTCAAATCATTTTATTGCTGCAATTATAACTCTTTTACATGTTGTAATGTGTAAGTCTGAATTTCTTGGTTAACATTAATAAATTATACAGACCTCATCACCATCTTTGATTGTATTATTTGGATGCGTCTGAATCAATGAAAAGATTCCATAGTTGGCCTTATACGTTTATCAAAGTGTTATATTAAGAGCAGGCTTATGTTTGCGTTTCCAATTTTTCAGATTTCACGAAACAATTTTGAAAAACAATATTACCACTAACGAAGATAACTGCGAAAGTTATCAAAACATTTACATTGTATATCTTAAATATACAAACACACGATATAAAAACCGAAGAAAGATAAATACTTTAATATGTGTAAAATCCGCTTTACATTAGGCAAGTTTTACGCAATGCAAGTCTTGTACTATGGAATTTTAAAGATTATCTTGCATTGCTTACGACTTTACATTTGGGCAATTTTGTTGCAATTCTGCAGCAAGTTCCTATGAGTAAGACAATGCTGCTACCATTCCCAAGAAAAAGTATCTCTTTTCTGGGACCATAACCTACAATATTTTATATTTCCCTCTTCGTTTACTAATTATTGGAGGTTAGTTTAATACTTTCTTTGAAGTTTTTAACAAAAATACAATTTTACTATGAGCAAGGTAAATAAAATTAAACACACCACAGGTTGTTATGCATTAGCAGTTGCTATTAAACAAAAAAAGCGAAAAAAAAAGAAAATGTGGGGTGAGGTCATGTATTTATTTTAACAACGGGAATATTAATTTAGTTGAAGAAGCACTAGACAATGGAATAAAAAGTTTTAAGAACTTTTTTACGTATGGACGCAGCAACTTTTGAAAAGTTGTTCTCAAAAATAAGGCACAGAATCAAAAAAATACAATCAATACCAGTCAGAACCAAACTTATTGTTACTATTAGATATTTAGCAACTGGAGAAAGTTTTCGATCTCTACTGTATAATTTTATGTATAATAATATCTGAAAGTACAATTTCCCTGCTCATTCCAGTTATTTACCATGCGATTTATGAAGTTAGCGGTAGACTATCCAAAAGTAAGGTGGTTAATGAAACCAAAATATTGCAATGGAAATTAGACTAATTCTAGGTCCTAATACTGTAGCTGGATGGTCGAGAATTTCCGATGAATTCCAAAACATGTGGAATTTACTCAATATTATTGGAGCGATGGATGGTGAGCATCTACAGATACAAGCAAGGGCAAGGGCAAGATGGATCCACCTTCTATAATTATAAAGGGCAACATAGTATTGTGTTACTGGCAATTATGTATGCGAATTATAAATTTCTCCACATTAATGTTGGGATGAATGGTAGTGTCGGACAGAGGAGTATATAGAGAAAATGACATATGTAAGGTAATTGACAGAAACCTCTTAAACTTTTCTGACGACATGTCGCTTACATATCGAACAAAAGAAGTACTATTTGTTATTCTTGCTGATGCAGCTTTTCCTATGTTACAACAGGTTCTCAAATCATATCAATTCAAGAGTATGACCAAAGAGCAAATAGATTTCGGGGTTCATTACATGTAAATCCACTAGGACATGTAAAAACAAAAGTTATTAGAAAACGCTGTTGTGTTTTACATAATTACTGAAGAACAGAATTACCCAATTATTATATAGGCGGGTAGGCAAAAGTTGAATTAGATAAGAGATATACATTTGCATACGGTTTAAGTGCTCAGGGAGGAAATAGAGTTAAAAATAAGTTTTGGCAATACGCGGAGGATTTAAGGAATATGTCAATAAAGAAGGAGCAGGTTCTTGGCAGGAAAATATGATTTAATTATAATAAAAGTGCATACATAAACCTACACAAACTACACTTAGAAAATGTTAATAGTTTTACAATTATATACATGGTGTCTCTAAAAGGTCTGCATAAAATAATAGGACACATTCCTGAGACTAAAATATGAGGATTTAGCCCAATTTACCTTTGTCCAAAAGTTGATAGTTTCAGAAATACGGGGTGTCAGTTATTATTTTTTTAACCCCTTTTTAAATATCTATCTTAATAATAACAGGATTCGCATGAACCTGGAGGTTTTCTAAGATGAGAAATTCAGATTTAATCATAATTTTGATGTATCTTCCAAAGGGCGCACCAGCAGCTATTTGTCTACATTTAAAGCTTCATAACTTTTTTCTCCCTCGATATATCAAATTTTTAGTCAGAAATTCTTATTCCCTGATATATTTTCTTCAAAAAAGGTATACCTTGTAGATGTCACTTCGAGCAGCCGTTTCTGTGTTAATCGAATTTAAATGTTTCATTGCGTACTAAAATTCATCATAGTCCTCCTTCATACTTTATCCAGGCTTAGGACGGCCCAAGAAGTTTGGAGCGTGTTTAAGGACCAATCGGCCAACAACAATGGAACTTTACACAACATAAGAATGTGAGAATGAACTGGCAAAGAACAAGAGGAATAGCATACAAAGTCAATAACAAACTTGCATAACGGTGAAAGTTTACATTTTCATACTAATAGTGACCTATTAAACAGCAACTTTTTTAATTTTTAAAAAGGTATAGATTTTAAATAAAAAAGAAATTTACCAATGGGCCTCGAAATATATTAGTGCTTTTAATTTTTGTAGGTTTTCAACAAATTTGCGCAGAAAAGTTGATAATTTTACCTATACTTATAACGTTACGAAAGACGAACACTAAATTTTTTGTATCTTCAAACTCAAGGAATTATTAATCGATCATTAAGAGATATGATGATAAAGAATTTAAAAATAAATACATTTATATTAAAATATATTCAATGTATTCATTCTGCTTGTAATAAAATCTCAAATAGATGGATATTCCAAACGATTTTTAAAAGAAAATGAATTTGAAACTAATGCTTACTTTTTTTTGCCCGTCATACAATTAAAATATAATTTAGTGTAACGATTCAAAGATCAAAGGTACTCTTCAATTACCAATACCAATTGGCGTCATGTAGTTTCCCCATTTTAATAAATTACGCTGTACATTTCCTTTTATTTTGGTTTTTTCAGAATTACTCGGTTTAATCTATATCTTAAGTACTAAAACGGAATAGTCAGTTTTGAGATAAATAGGTAAATCTTTAGTATAAGTAAATGATGGTTTTTAATACCTTACCTTTGAAACTGACAAATTATGTTTATAATATCTAGTAGTTAGGAATTTAATCAATTGTTTTTTGTAATTGTCATTATATTATTCTCCTTTTTCAAAAGAGTACATTAAATACTTAGATTTAGTTTGATCATGCTTATACAGTCAGCGTAGGTTACGTTACTTACTGATTGCAGCCTAACATAATGCAACCAATCTGTAAGTGTAGTTCCACTAACAAAAGTTACCAAAACGGTAGGTACTAACACCAAATTTATAAAAAAAAGTTTATAAACATGGTCATATTGAATATTAATCAATAAATAATAATTAGTAATAGTACAGTATTGTACCAGA